>CAXKVT010000120.1:600000-810000 GCA_964058875.1 Carex rostrata
TAGTCAAATTTTTTTGCAAAGACTTAGAGTCGTTTTCCTTTGTTTTTTGTGGACGTACGCTTCCTATGTTTCTACTCCTCACCCCCTAGTCGACTCCTCCTAAGAAGATATGGAATCAGTTGTGAAGGCGTGCTCGATCTTTTGACCAGAGAAAATTATGTTAAAACTGTAGCATTTCTGTCCACTTAAAAATTAACCACAAGGAGACACTACAAGAAAACTAACGTCACCTCCCATTTTGCAAGATGTGTCATGTTGGATGCTGTCGGAATTTTTACCAAGCTCCTCACAACAAAAACGGGACAAAAGAAAGAAAGAGTAGTGTTGATTGAATCACTGAGTATGGGTATTTGGTATTTTATCTTCCAAGTTTATTGGGCCAAAGATATATGGATATCTATCTTCTATGTTCATTGAACCACTGAGTATGGGTATTTAGTATTTTATCTTTTATTTATTCTTTGTGTTGATATTTAACTGCCAATTGTGCACAAAATAAACAACTAGTCAAAACTCATGACTTTTTCCACATAGAAAATTGATGAAAGTTCGTGGTAACGGTTGAATTGAGCCACTGAAGAAGACAGAAGTAAGAATCAGTTTACATCATGGAAAAATACAGCACTCTCTCTCTCTCTCTCTTTCTCTCTTTCACTTTAAATTGAAGCTTTGCAAGTTGCAACAGATATGAATCAGAACAGAATAACACAACCAGCATTAGAGACATGACAAAAAGAGTGCAGCATACAATGGTTACACTTACACTACTGTGCTGTCTTTCGCATCTTCTATTCATCTTTGTATTATCAGCAATGACCAAAGATATTGATCTTCTAATTTCATTCAAGAATTCTCTCCCAAATCCTAATTTGTTATCCAACTGGAACCGGACGCATGGAGTGTGTGAATTTCAAGGCGTAACATGTAAAGGAAGCCACGTGTCCTCTCTGACCATTCGAGGGCAACCACTCGAAGCAGACTTCAATTCAGTCTCAGCTCACCTCCTCTCTCTTGGCAGCCTAGAATCGCTCTCTCTCCATTCTACCAATCTCACTGGATCCATCTCATCCCTTGCAAACTGCACCATGCAACTCAAAGAACTGGACCTATCCAGTAACAACCTTCAAGGGTCCATCTATGATATAGCTTCTCTGGCGGCCTCCTGTCATTCTCTTGAGTCAATCAACCTCTCCAATAACTACATTGGCCAGGCCTTCAATCGCTCCTCTCCAGTTTTCACCCGCCTGAAGATGCTTGATCTCTCCACCAACAAGATCGCAACCAATGAAGATATCCAGTGGCTATTCTCTAAACTTTGGTTACTCAAACATCTAGACCTCTCCAATAACACCATTAAAGGCACCATACCACAAATTACCAATTGCACCTCTTTGCAATATCTTGACCTATCTTCCAATCAACTCACTGGTACCATACCGGCTGGTACGTTCTCAGGTTGTCTAAAATTAACTTATCTAAACCTCTCGTCTAACCATTTTATTGGTATGGCCCCACCTGACATAGAGGCATGTACAAATCTCGTCATTCTAAGCCTTTCCAACAATAATTTTTCTGGTGTATTCTCCATGTTATCCATGGTTGCAATGCGCAGACTCCAGGTTCTAGAGATGGCATTTAATAACTTCAATGGTAATTTATCCAAATCTATTTCAAAGCTTACAAGTCTTGAGTTATTGGATCTTACTGCGAACAAGTTCTCAGGCCCAATACCACGTCCATTGTGCACTTACAGTGTCTCGCGCTTGAAAGTGTTATACTTACAGGATAACTATTTTACTGGGTCTATACCCGATTCACTTTGCAACTGTACTAACTTGGTCTCACTTGATTTGAGCTTGAACTTTCTTTTTGGGTCCATACCTAATTCTCTAGGGTCCCTCTCCAACTTAAAGGATCTCATAATGTGGCAGAATAATTTGCATGGTGAGATACCAGCTGAGCTCTCATCCCTCAAGTCACTCAAAAACTTACTTTTGGACTACAACAACCTAACCGGTGCAATACCTGATGGATTAGTTAACTGCACTAGTCTTAACTGGATTTCTCTCACAAGCAACCGGCTTACAGGGTCGATACCAATTTGGATTGGTAAGCTAGAAAAGCTTGTTATTTTATCACTTGGAAATAATTCCTTTATTGGGTCAATACCACCAGAGCTTGGAAATTGTAAGGACCTGTTATTTTTAGATTTGAATAGCAACCAACTTAACGGGTCTATTCCATCCAGTTTAGCAAAACAGTCTGGAAAGATTATGTTGGAAAAATCACTGGAACCTCTACGGGATGTTACCTTCATAAACCCCGAAAATAGTCAATGTCATACTGCTGTAACTACTTTGGAATTTGAAGGGATCCGAAAGGACGACTTCATGCGCTTACCAAGTACACAGTATTGTAATTTCACTAGAGTTTATTTTGGTGTCTCTCGCATTTTTGATGGATATACAATTAACATATCAATGCTTTTAGTTGATTTGTCATACAACCAGCTCGAGGGACCAATACCAATAGAGATTTCTGCAATGAAAAATTTAAGGGTCTTGAATCTCAGGCACAATCACTTATCAGGACCTTTGCCACAAGAACTAGGTGGCCTGATCCACTTAACATTGCTTGATTTATCGCATAATACTTTTGAAGGCAGCATACCCTCATCCTTTTCGGTATTATCCTTGACAATATTGGATCTGTCAAATAACCAGCTAAGCGGGCCCATACCCGAATTGGGTTCTTTGATTACATTCCCCAAATATGTTTTTGAGAATAATTCAGGTCTTTGTGGGTTACCATTGCCACCTTGTAAAGATTCCTCCATTCCAAAAGGGGATGTACCTCAGCAGTCATCAACAAATCATGGGTCTTCTCAGGGCTGGTGGATTGCACTAGGGTTACTGATCTTCATCTTCTCGATAATTGGGTTTATAATCGGTCAATTTCTGCAATAAGTCAGCATTTGTCTTGGATGGAACTATCGAATTATCAGCATTTGTGTTGGGAGATCTGCGTGGATGAAATCTGATTTGTAAAACTCATTATTAAATGTTTGGAGTTATTAATTTAAGTTTCAGTTACCAATTTCATATATGATTAAATGGTTTTAGTCTTTGTCAAAGGGGTTATATCATGTTTCTTTCTTTGTTTTGGTCTTCTTTTTTGTTCATTTGTGCATCCATATAATAGGATCATACCTCCTCCTGTCTGCTACAAGTAGAAAAAGAAACATAATGAAAAAAAAGGAAATGGTCATAATTGATGCTTTGAATTTTGAAACCAAAAACGAAGAAAACTTATTGACAAAATAAAAGGAAATAACAATTTTGTGACACTGTACATATTCCTTGATTGACAGTTTATGTATGCAGCTTGGTAAATTTGGAAAGATTCATTATAGTACAACTTTGTTCATGTTAGACATATTATTGGCAACTTATCTGATTTGTAATAACTCATACTATAAGATTTTTTAAGAAATATTGTTATTGTGTCCATTAAAACTTTGAGAGATAAAAATAAAAGAATAGGAGAACCATTGAGAGAAAAAAAGTTCGGACTAAAATGACATTTCAATTCTTATATTTTTTTTGTTAAAAAAAAGAAAAAAATAATGTTAGTTTCATAAAAAAAATATTTCTAGTTTCTAAAAAAAAATTCGTGCTGCTCTGTTCATTTTATAGGGCTTACCGTTGTCTCAAGGACAATAACCATTTTTTAGGTAAAAAATGGGGCCTACTTAACTTGCACTCAGTCTCTTTACGTTTATTCTATCTCTCTTCTCTCTATCTCGCCCGACACTACCAAATAACTCATTTTCCCTGAACACTCTCCTTAGCCGTGATCTCTGTCCGCGACTTTCAACTGCTGCGAGTTCAGGGGTAGGGTTTTTCTCTGTCTGTCAAAGCTTTTTTTGCCGAGGGACGTTCTTCTTCGATCAAGCTTTTTTTGCTCTACAATATTATTGCTAGTCTACGCTAAAGTACTTTCTTCTTCGATGTTTTCCGAGGTACACTTTTCTTCAATCAAACTATTTTTGCTCTACGATATTGCTGTTGTCCCCAAACCATGGCAGCAACAGTGGATTGTTGCTTGCGAAGGTAGAAGGTTTTAATTCAAGTAAGGTACTTCACAAACAATTTGCTCAGTACTGCAAAAGCTCATTGTTGGCTCTTATTTGTAAAAGAAGCCACAATTGTACCTAAATCCGGATTTAATTGATTCAAACTATGTATTTGATAGCAAAAAGAAATCAATTAAAGAAAGACGTGTACGGAAATAAAAGTTAAACAGAACAATTGGTCCATCAGTTGGTGAATAGATACCAGTATCTTACCAGTTGACATACACTGGCTACACCAATGCCCCACTGGTTTATTTCACAATCTTTCCAGCGAATTTGTGTTGCCTCGGGAATCGTTGTTATATATTGTTCATTAAACTAGAAAAATGAGATAATGTTGTGTGATTCAAATAATTGCTCGATTTTAGAGGTAAATAAAGAGATCACAATGATTCATTATAGCTGAAGTTTGCATTTTTTATACAATTACAAGTTGAGTTTACTTTTATTCATACAATTACAATTTTGACTCCTGCATAATAGTGGAAAAAATGAATAATAAAAAAATTGAAGAAAGGTTGGTTTTGCTTTTATTATTTTGGTTTTAATTAACTCAGTCAGTGTTTTGCAATAACTTCACAAAGTAATACAAATTGCTTTCTATTGTGGCTATTCTAAACAAGAATTGACATTACATCCTTTTTATATTTTTTCTTTAAGTCAGCTATTTCCAGATGATAGTGAGAGAATCATGACCATGGGGAAAGCTGTGGGCTGAAAGACTGCTCTGTTAACTTGTCTTTCATTTTACAAATAATACGTTTTAATCTTATAAATTTTGGATGATTGCTATATTGTTAAGTCTACGGTTCTATGATAGTTTTCGCCCGTACATGGGGCGGAGTGTTGGAGATTGTACCAATACCTGAGGAGGAGCACATCGCTGCAGATGATGGCTAGAGAGGAATTAGTGAGAGGGGAGGAGGTAAGTTTGGCATCCAATTTCTCCAACTCACATTATACTAAAATTCTGGATAATCATTCATCCAACAAATCATTATATGGTTTCTACAAACTGTGGTTTGTAATATTTCAAGTGTTGTATCTTCATCTAAATTTTAGTTAAATAAAATAAAGAAGGGGTCAATCCAACATCTGTTAACCAAATCTACTTCACTGTCTCATATGTTTTAATTAAATGAATTGCGAATAGGGGTTGTTGTTGATATGATATGCTTGACAGTAAGAAAATCATTTTTTGTGAAATTCTTAATTGTTGTCTATAGAGAAATTCATAGCAATTCTGTCATCTGTGTCCAAATGTCTTTTATGCAACCTCCTCTCTACCAAGAGAGATATTGCAAAAATGTTTACGAGTTGTTCTCCAATTCTTGGGTAATTTCAACTGACTTATGTACCTTTGTAGGAAGCTTTAGCATTTGTAAGAACTGCTGCTGGCATGAAAGATTATCTCTGTTTTTTTTTTTTTGAAAAACTTGATAGTTATTATCAAATTAAGTTGGCATAAAAGATTATAAGTTAGATGGAAACACTGATGTAATTCAAGATCCTAATATAACTAAACTATAACTTTTGTATAATTTTATGTACGTATTTTTATATCTTTCTTTTATATATTTTTTCACTATGTTGTTCTTCCTATGTACTTGCTTATTCAAAATTTCTATACGCTTCTCCATCAGCCTCAACAACCGGTGTCGAAGCAATGCGAGGCTGTTACACCAAAAAGGTATAGTACTAAGTTTCAGTACAACAAGATGTACATTTTATCCCTAAATACATTTTTGGTTCAGATTGCAAGTATACAATCCTATCGCGTAGTATATTATCGGGTATCAATCCACAGAGAGTGTGATTAAAAGCTAGATTTTGTACTTTGCCAATTAATTTCAGAAAAAATAAATAAAGTAAAGTACAATAAAGTAAATGGGGGGTTTGTTCTAATTGAATCTAAATTTGGGTTCAATACCCGAAAAGAGAGTTTTAAACAATAAAAGTAAATAAATTGAAAAAAGATTTGTTTGCTTTCAAATAAAGGAGATCTAGGAGTATTTGGTCTACAATTTCTTGCTAATTCTATCTAATCGGTATTTGTTTAAGTTCATGTATGATTTGATGAGGTTTCTAACCTAATATGTCATTAAGGGTCACTTTCGTGAAATTAAACGTGTCTAAGTAATTCAGACTTCACGATTAGGTCTTTCACCCTAGCTACCTAGACCATAAGCTCTTGTTAGTCTCCTCTCCTCAAATATTGGTACTTTACAATTAAGTTCATCATATCAATACCCGATTCGATTTGAGATGTCCTAATTAGGGTTTGGCTTCACGGTTTGGTCCTTCACCAAGTTCCTAACCTTAATTTCTGTAGTTCCGGCTTAGATTACAAATTGGTTAGATCTTAATCCAAACCTAAGGTATTTGCATTCATAATTTGGTACCATCCTATTGATCCTAGTTAATTTTGGTTCTTTCGAATCCAAAACGGGATAACTACAATTCAAGTACTAATTTTGTAATTAACACAAATGATAAATCACAGAAATTAACATCAAATCCCATAAAAACAATCATAACAAGAACAAATAACCGAATAAGATACAATTAAACAAGTTCATGCATTGACCTAAACCCCTAGAGAGAGAACTACTTCCTCATGGAGAGATTCATTACAAAGTTTGGCAAAAATAAGAAGAAATGATTACACCCTTTATCGAATAAAAAACCTCAAACTTGCCGAAATCTTGCTTAGACCTTCTTCTCCTTCCTAAAATAGCTTCTGGAACTCCAAGAATTATCGCAGATTTACCGTTATATTTTATGGAAATGGACATGCACTAAGAATTATCGCAGATTTACCCTTTTATAGCCAAAGACTATGCCCAATCAAGAGACATAGTTGTGGGGTGAGTGGGTGCTATTTTTGGATTGTTTCTCAGGATGTCTTGTCCAAGTTTGGCTGTAAAAACGCGTCCTTGGTGCGCAAAAAATAGAAAAACTGTCAAAAACGTGTATTTCTGGCTGTCTGCGGGTCCAGTGCGGATGCTTTGGGCCGCACTGGAGGTGAGTGCGTCCACACTAGGCTCGGACTTTTTTTCTGTGCAGCCAGAGTGTTGTTGCATCGATATTCGTGTGTCCGCACGGATTTTGATGCATAACTTATTATATCTTTTTTAAATTGGCATGAGTTCAGAAATCCATCTGAGTACTTAGTGAGGCTGTATCGCAAACCGTGCGTCCGCACTGGGGATATTTTCTTTGTTTTCTTCATTTTCTGCAAATTAAAATCAAACAAACGCAGTAACTTGATCCTAGGTGTATTCTATTCACTTTATATTCAAATACAAGATATTTGGTGTTATTTTGTGATAAAAATCAGATCGAATGTGTATATAATTTAGGTCTATCAGAGGCTCACCGCTAGTTCAGTGAAATCTTTTAACAGAGTTTATAATATTTCAAAAAATAATTAAGCTATATAGTACAATTCACAAATTAAAAAATATTATCATCTAATTTTCTCTCTGCAGACTATTTGAGAAAACAATGATATTTGTATCTAGAAATAAATAATAAATTTTCTGTTCCAAAGAGCCTTCATTCATTTCTAACTTTAAATTGAAACGTTTTTAAAAAAATAATCTACATATAATTTTTTTAATGAAATCTATAAATTAAATACTTCAATTTAGGAGTATTAATATGATTAAAGTATTTAGTAAACAACAAGGTAGCAAATTAAGCTAATATATATTCAATGAGGAGGGATCCATTTACAACATTTGTAAGTTATAGTATCTTACAATAATTTAGTTTTGTGATTTTAAAAGTCTAAACAATCGATTCAAACTATTCAACATGATATCTATATTAAAATATACTTGGAGATAAAATTTTATATATTTTTTATTTTTTTACTATTTATTAAGTATTTTACAAAACAGCTCTTATGGACCATAAAAAATAACAGTATAGTAAAATACTTAATAAATAGTAAATAAATTCAATAAAATGTAAAATTTTATCTCTAATTAAGCACATTTTAATATAGATATCATATTGAATGGTTTGGATCGACTGTTTGAAACTTTTAAATCGCAAAATTAATTTATTGTAAGATGTTGTATCTTACAAATATTAGAAGTGAATTAATCCCTCCTCCTATTCAATACTAGACTTGTTCTACATAGTCGTAAATTTTATGAAAACAAATTAACTCAATTAGATATTCATAATAAAAAATAACGGAATTAAAGAAAGGGATCACTGATCAGTGATCACAACACTAGGAATTAGATTGAGACCAGTAGTCGATCTTCTGCATATTTTTTCGTGAACCAAAATATGTAGCAAGCTGTTGCTTTTACATGGTCTCATGTCGCTTTAACTCTACACTCGATCTGCTTTATATTTTGGTACTTGTAGAGTGCCTTAAAAAATCAAAATCTTGCAAAGACTTAGACTCGTTTTGGTCCCACTAGTCAAAAAAACATCCTGCATTCTGCTTCCTTTCCATTCATATTTTTCTTTGTTTTTGGTGGACGTATACGCTTCCTATCTTTGACCAGAGAAAATTATGTTAAAACCGTAGCATTTCTGTCGACTTAAAACCACAAGGAGACACTACAAAGAAAACCAACGTTAACGTCACGTCCCATTTTGCAAGATGTGTGATGTTGGTTTGGATATTAGCTGGAGTCAAGTCAACGGTCAACTGCTAATTAAGTGCTACCTGAAAGTCAAGCCGACGTCTCATGGACTCCGGATTCTCTATTTAAATTTCTCTCATGTATTTCGTAACAAAAAAATAGCAACGGAACACGAGCTTTATTATTTATCCGATCCGTCTTAAAGGGTACAAAAATATTATCATGTATTAACGAATATCATGAGTATCCTTTTATGGTTATCTAACGATCCGATGACTATGAAAATATTAAGAAAATTATTGGCAAATAATCATATACAATGAATATACAATGATCATGTACATTTGTCATTAGACTAAAGACTGGTTCTTACACTCTCTTATTTTTTATAAGACGAGAGAAAAGAGAATAAGAAAACAACTTATTATTGCAATCTTATATTTTGTTTTACATGTGTCTCTACTTACAAAAAAAAATATAAAAACTAGCCATTGCACTATTAATTACAACCACTAACTCGTAGTCTATTAATTACACCTAGCTGTTAATATTTAAATCTACTAGCCGTTATAATTTTTAACAGTACCCCACAAACTAGGAATGCATATATTGTATAATTCTAGCTTACTTGTAATTAATTTCCTGAAATGGATCCGGATCTAAGCCTTCGGTGAAAATATCTGCGAGTTGATTTTCACTTTTTACGTATGGTGTTTCAATTTCATTTGCTTGAACTTTTTTTCTAATAAAGTGACAATTCACTTCTATATGTTTTGTTCACTCATGAAATACGGGATTTGAAGCTATATGTCGTGCCAAATTGTTGTCGCAATACATTTTCATCGGTTCTTGAGTTTTAAATCCCAAATAGGAGTTGTTTGATTCATGTTAGTTCACTTGTAGTGGATGCTATGGCATGATATTCGGCTTCGGTGCTTAATTGTGCTACAACATTTAATTTCTTGCTTTTTTATGTGATTAAATTTCCGTCTACAAAGGTGCAAAAATCGGTTGTTGATTTTCTATTGAAGTTTCCGGCCCAATCTGCATCGTACACTAGTGGAAAATATGGAATCATGATCGGTTATATACGCATATCAGTATCGGAATACAACCGATCCTGATGAAGGCGATACTGATACTATCAGGATCGGTTTTGTATTTTTTAAAGAACCGATCCAAATAGTAACTATTAGGATCGGTTGTTTATTATAACCGATCTTAATAGCAGTTATCTGGATCGGTTTTGTATTTTTTAAAGAACCAATCCAAATAGTAACTATTAGGATCGGTTGTTTATTATAACCGATCTTAATAGCAGTTATCTGGATCGGTTTTTCTTAACAAACCGATCCTAATAGTTATATTCTGGATCGGATTTTTTCATATCCTCATTCTTAAAAAAAAAAAAAACTTTTAGGGTCGGTTATTAAAAAATAACCGATACTAATATATTTTTTTTTTTTTAGAATTATGATCTGAAAAAAAAAACTTTTAGGATCAGTTATTTTTTAATAACCGATCCTAAAAGTTTTTTTTTTTTTTTTGGAATTATGATCTGAAAAAAAAAACTTTTAGGATCGGTTATTTTTTAATAACCGATCCCAAAAGTTTTTTTTTTTTTTTTTTTAGAATTAGGATCGGTTATTTAAACAACCGATCCTAATAGTGGTAATCTGGATCGGTTGTTTAAAATAACCGAACCTGATGTTTTATTGAAGCTAAAAAAAATATTTTTATTTATTTGACCAGCTTCCATATATATTTTGCTGGCCAGCATCCTAAATTTTTTTTTTTTGCATAGTAAGAAGTAATAATCAAATATCATATACACATCCTAAATTAAATATCATACACATCTTAAATTATTACAAAAAATTCATGTTTATCCAAAGTTTTCTGAAGCATTACATATTATAACAAGAAATTTAAATCCAAAAAAAATTAATTAACAAACATACAAGTGACTAATTGAGCTATTTCTTCAATTAACACACATTTATGCAATTAATGTAAAGCACAACTATAAAAAAAACAATAATTACCTCTTTTGCAATCACATCACTTGAGATTAGAAAAGACCCGACAAACAAAAACAAAGGTAACAATTAGATGGAAAAATATTTTACAATAAAAAATACAAAAAAAATGTGTTTTTAAAAGTATAATAATGAGAACATTAGATAAAGGTAATACCATGATAGTTGATCGGCCGGATGATTAAGTAACTTGAGCGAGATGTCCTCAAGACTGTAAAATAATATACAAACACCATTAATTAATTTTTGAAACAATAAAAAAAATTAAAAACTGACACAATTGAGAGGCTCGGCTTTGAGAGGAAGAGACGGCGAGAAAGAGAGAGAGAGACACGGAGGAGAGGGAGAGACGGAGACAGAGAGAGAGAGACAAAGAGTACTGAGGATTTGAGAGGGAGATACGGAGACACAGAGAGAGAGACGCTAAGTTGAAAATGAGAGGAGAGGCGCGAAATGAAAATAAGAAGAACCCTAAGCAGGTTATATAGGGAGTTATCATTAGGATCGGTTATTTATAAAAAACCGATCTTGATAATTTATATAAGAAAAATCACTAAGGTAAACCCCACTCATATTGATGGTCTATCAACCATCAAACGGCTACCATTTATTTTCTTTTCTGTTTGGTAATGCATGTACACGGATAAATATTAAGAAAAATGTGAAAAATATAAAAATTATTTATTTGTGTTTGTATGGCCAAATCAACTCTACTATGATCAATTTTGTACAATTTTATTATTATTAATGGCATCAAATTGTTAAATGGAATGCATACCGTTCATTTCTGCATGATCATCCAACGGTGGGTCTGTAATTAAATGACATGTAATAATTTTTAAAATGATCAAGATATAACATGGAACATTAATAACATAAAAGTGCCGAAGGCCCGACAACTGTAAGTTTTGATCCAACGTAAACTATTTACGGCCGTGCGATGTTGCTATATTGTTTTGCTTTGATGAACTAGTAAACGAATCCCGGATTGTATCAAATTTTATAATGGTGAAATTAATATGACATTCTTTCATTTTAACGGTTCCGATCGACTAAATGCTGATGTTCGTATTCGTTCCTTCACAACCCCACACAACAAGGGTTCAAGTCCTATGTATATTATTATATGGCACAAGTCATTGATGCATCATGCATGATTGTATAAAAAAATTCAATAGTCAAAATGACTTCAAAATGTAATATCAATGTCAAATAATTAATTATATTATCACATAAATTTTAATAATATAAATTACATTAATTTTCATCAAAAAAAATTTATAATTGAACCATATGCCATATACAACAGCCACATATATATTCTATTAATCATCACACTAATTACATATAACACAAATGCCTAAATACATATACTTCTCATTATTAAAATTACAAACATAAATATTTTAAAATATTGAAAAAAAAACTAATTATAAAATGAAATTTGCTATCTCAATTTTGAAGCTGTCACTGTGCTAATTTGCTTTTAATCCGAACAGAGCATTTTAGACCTCATACAGCACACCACACAAAGTTGGTTCTGCAAAAAAAAAAAAATAGTATTAGGATTGGTTATTTGAAATAACTGATTCTAATACAATATTTTTTTTTTCAAAGTTGTTTCTAAAAAAATAAAAAAATTACTATCAGGATTGGTTTTTTATAAAAAACCGATCCTGATGCTAATTTTTTTTTTGCAGAACCAATTTTGAAAAAAAAAATAGTATCAGGATCGGTTTTTATAAACAACCGATCCTGATAGTTCACAAATTAGGATCGGTTAACTAGAAAACCCGATATAATTAGTTTTTAGAATCGGTTTTGTTCAGAAAACTGATCCAGATAGGTATTAGTATCGGTTGTTTCATATAGCCGATCCAGATAGGCCGATCCTGATTCATGTTTTTCCACTAGTGGTAATAGCCACATCTATCATTAGAATTATTATTTTCATCGAAATACATTTATCGGGATTATTTTTTAAAAATCTCAAAATTCTATTTACGGCTTCTAAATGTGATGTTTTTAGTGAGTGCATAAATTTACTAAGAAATATCCGAATTGAGTGGCAAAGATACCGATGTGAAACATAGTGACAGAAAAATGGAAAACCAATGGAGGTGCATAGTTGTCTTACTAAGCTAGATTACTACTGCATATATTTCAAGTGCTCTGCAGTCTCTGAATTAAAGAATGGGATCACTGATCACAACACTAGGAACACTACTATAGAAATGGTCATTGTACACTACACATTGTACACAGATTTGGCAATTTTATATAAAAACCGTGGAGAAATTGTAATTTTTTGGAAGCCCGAAATATCTGTGGGATCTCTACACGGATGTTTATTAAAGAATCAGTGTAGAAAGCCTTGAGAGAGCTGCACGGACGTTTATTAGGAATTGTACACGAATTATTGTTTAAATAACAGTGTAGAAAGTCTTGAGAGAGCTACACGGATATTTATTAAAGAACCGTGTAGAAATGTAAGAATTATACATGGATGTTTGTTTAAATATCAGTGTAGAAAGCTTGAGAGAGCAACACAGACGTTTAATAAAGAGCAGTGTAGAAAGGTGAAAATTGTACACGATTTTTTGTTTAAATAACAGTGTAAAAAGTCTTGAGAGAGCTACACGGATTTTTACTTAAAAATCCATTTAGAAAGGTTATTCTAGGGTTTTGATTATATAAAATACTTTTTCTTTCCAGCAGCGCCGTTTTGATCAATTAATACTCTCTCTCTCTCTCCTTCGAGCAGCGCCGTTCTAATTTCTGTGCACAAGGAGCTAGAATCTGCGATCTTTGAAGTTAATTTGTATTTTCCTCTCTATCTTGCTAAGCTTAGTCATGTGTATATATATATATTTCTCTTTTCTTCCTCTAATTTTTTTTTACTAGCTTATCATTGCTTATTTAGGTCAATACTAAAGCTTCCGGCTAAAGATGTCTGCACTTCAGACCTGTAAGATTTAAATTACTTTGCTATTTTATTTTGGATTTATGAATTTTGGATTGCTTGTGTATTTTAATTGCAAAAAAATGTAAAAAAAATTTGTATTTTAAATTACTTTGTTATTTTCTTCCTCTAATTTTGGTAACCAAAAATTTTGTTTGGTTACAAATAAAACGAAAATTTTTGCTCAGTTACCCTTTGTAAAAAAATGTAACCGGGTAGAATTTTCGGTTACCACGGATAACAATTTTTTATGATTTTCATATTATCTTACTTATAGTTTTCATTTTATTAATAGCAATTGAACTAAAGTCTGTGTAGCTCGGTTATTTTGAGAGTGACGCAGGCTAGCGTTTGTACACGGTTGTTTATGTAATAATCCATGTAGCTCTCTTCTAATCGCACGCGACACGGATAAATATCCGTGTGTAAATATTCAGGAATTTCTACACTCTCGCATTCCACACGGCAGGAAATCCGTGTAGCAATCACTTATTCTGTAGTAGTGGAATTAGATTGAGACCAGTAGTCGATCTTCTGCATAATATTTCGTGAACCAAAATATGTAGCAAGCTGTTGCTTTTACTTGGTCTCATGTTGCTTTAACTCTACACTCGATCTGTTTTATATTTTGGTACTTGTAGAGTGCCTCAAAAAATCAAAATCTTGCAAAGACCATGGTTCCGAAAATCGGCCGATTCCGAGTTGACTCGGCCGAGTCGACTCGGAATCGGCGGTGTCCGAGCCGAGTTTTACCCGATTCTCGCGCCCGTGCGAGTTTTTCGGCAAAACTCGGATGAACAGTGCCGAGTTAGCCGAGTTTTCCGATTTTTTCGGCCGAGTCAGCCGAGTTTTACCCGATTTTGCCCGATTCTCACTAACCTGTGCGAGTTTTGTCCGATTATCGTAGGCTGAGTTGTGCTGAGGAGAAGAGAAGAATCGGGTTTTGGAGGAAAAAACGGGTTGAACAGTGTAGAATCGGCCGATTCTGCCAACAGCCGACGAGACGGGCTCGTACGGCATAGAGGCGAGAGCGGGGAAATCAAATCCCGTCGTTTCTTTCTCCTGGCAGGAAGGAAAAGAGAGAGAGGGAAGGCGGAGTGGGCCCCGTGCTCAGTGGCAGAGAAGGAGAGAGAGAGACCACTCTTGCGTGAAAGGGAGAAGGAGAAGGGAAAAGGAAGAAAGGGGGTCTGTGGGGCCCGTCGGCAGAGAAAGGAAAAGAGAAATGGGTCATGGACCCGAAATTTTAACTCAATGGAGCTTATTCCCCATTTTCAATTCCATTCAAAGATCAAAGGGTGAGATTGCTTTAGGATTTGTGCTTGATTTAATCCAAAGGTTCAAAAAAATTCAGAATTTCAATATGAACTCATCTAATTCAAAATCAAAGGTTGAGATGACTTCAAGATCCGTGCTATGATGAGATCCAAGGGTTAAGATAAATCCAGAATTAAAATGGGGTTTCCAACTAAATTGGTTTGAAAAGAAAATTTTCGTTATAATATTCATATATGCATATAAATATCTAATTTGGCTATATAATTCATTATTAACGAGATTTGTAACTTTTATAATTTTTATTAGTACGAGAGATTCGTATTTTTATTCTCCTAATTAGAACTCAATATATTTATTTATTTTCACGAATTGAATTAATTTGGTTTATTTTCTTTCTTAAGTTTCACGATGGTAACGAATTTTCTTTCTTAAGTGTATTCTATTTGTAATGTTTGTAATACATTATATAATTAGTAAATTATGTGAGTGTAATATTGTCTTAATTAACATAGTTTTTTTACAAATTATTTTTATGAATTTTTTCCTATTTTTTGGCTATAAAACAAGGGTTCTGCCAAAAAAACCCGAGTTACTGATCCGATTCTTCCAATTCCGGCCGATTCATCCGATTCTGACTCGGCGGTCAAAAATCTGATTCCGATTCCGATTCCGAGTTTCAGAACCTTGGCAAAGACTTAGACTCGTTTTGGTCCCACTAGTCAAAAAAAAGCATCCTGCTTCCTTTCCATTCATATTTTTCTTTGTTTTTGGTGGACGTATACGCTTCCTATCTTTGACCAGAGAAAATTATGTTAAAACTGTAGCATTTCTGTCCACTTAAAAGCACAAGGAGACACTACAAAGAAAACCAACGTTAACGTCACGTCCCATTTTGCAAGATGTGTGATCGATGTTGGTTTGGATATATATTAGCTGGAGTTAACTCTAGGGTCAACTGCTAATTAAGTGCTACCTACAGGTCAAGTCGACGTCTCATGTATTTCGTAACAAATCATTAACAACGGATTTACAGCTTTATTATTTATCCGATCCGTCTTAAAGGGTACAAAAATAACATCATGTATTAACGAATATATTTAATGAGTATCTTTTTTGTGATTATCTAACGATGACTATGTGGATATTATTTAGTTGGGTGGCTTGACCTCCAACCTTTACTTAAAAAAAAAAAATGTATTTACAATAGCAATAGAAGTTCTATGTATAGTTCATAATGGTTGTGTGCTTCATTTGAGGATTTCAAATAGCAATGGAAGATCGTAATAACTAAACAAATGAAATTAAAACAATAAAACTGGGATCAATTATTAATTTAAGCAACTGTTATGGTACATGGCAGCTGGTACTTCAAAAAGAAAACTACAGAGAAAAGTTTATTGGGCCAAAGATATATGGATATCTAAGTTCATTGAACAACTGAGTATGGGTATTTGGTATTTTATCTTTTATTTATTCTCTGTGTTGATATTTTACTGCCAATTGTGCACCAAATAAACAACTAGTCAAAACTCACTTTTTCCACAGAAAATTGATGGAATTTCGTGGTAACGGTTGACTTGAGCCACTGAAGAAGACCGAAGTAAGAATCAGTTTACATCATGGAAAAATACAGCACTCCCTCTCTCCCTCCCTCGCTCTCTCTCTCTCCTCTCTCTCTCACTTTAAATACAGCACTCTCTCTCTCACTTGCAACAGATATGAATCAGAACAGAATAACACAACCAGAATTAGAGACATGACAAAAGGAGTGCAGCATACAATGGTTACACTTACACTGTGCTGTCTTTCGTATCTTCTATTCTTCTCTGTATTATCAGCAATGGCCAGAGATATTGATCTTCTAATTTCATTCAAGAATTCTCTTCCAAATCCTAATTTGTTATCCAACTGGAACCATATGCATAGAGTGTGTGATTTTCAAGGCGTAACATGTAAAGGAAGTCACGTGTCCTCTCTGACCATTCGAGGGCAGCCACTCGAAGCAGACTTCAATTCAGTCTCAGCTCACCTCCTCTCTCTTGGCAGCCTAGAATCGCTCTCTCTCCATTCTACCACTCTCAGTGGATCCATCTCATCCCTTGCAAACTGCACCATGCAACTCAAAGAACTGGACCTCTCCAGTAACAACCTTCGAGGGTCTATCTATGATACGGCTTCTCTGGCGGCCTCGTGTCATTCTCTTCAGTCGCTCAACCTCTCCAATAACTACATTGGCCAGGCCTTCAATCGCTCCTCTCCAGTTTTCGCCCGCCTGAAGATGCTTGATCTCTCCACCAACAAGATCACAACCAACGAAGATATCCAGTGGCTATTCTCTAAACATTGGTTACTCAAACATCTAGACCTCTCCAATAACACCATTAACGGCACCATACCACAAATTACCAATTGCTCCTCTTTGCAATATCTTGACCTATCTTCCAATCAACTTACTGGTACCATACCGGCTGGTACTTTCTCAAGTTGTCTAAAATTAACTTATCTAAACCTCTCATCTAACCTTTTTACCGGTATGGCCCCACCTGACATAGAGGCATGCACGAATCTCGTCAATCTGAGCCTCTCCAATAATAATTTTTCCGGTGTATTCCCCATGTTATCCATGGTTGCAATGCCCAGACTCCAGGTTCTAGAGTTGGGATTTAATAATTTCCATGGTAATTTACCCAAATCTGTTTCAAAACTTACAAGTCTTGAGTTATTGGATGTTAGTGCGAACAGATTCTCAGGCCCAATACCACGTCCATTGTGCACTTACAGTGTATCGCGCTTGAAAGTGTTATACTTACAGGATAACTATTTTACTGGGTCTATACCCGATTCACTTTGCAACTGTACTAACTTGCTCACACTTGATTTGAGCTTGAACTTTCTTTTCGGGTCCATACCTAATTCTCTAGGGTCCCTCTCCAACTTAAAGGATCTTATAATGTGGCAGAATAATTTGCATGGTGAGATACCAGCTGAGCTCTCATCCCTCAAGTCACTCAAAAACTTACTTTTGGACTACAACAACCTAACCGGTGCAATACCTGATGGGTTAGTTAATTGCACTAGTCTTAACTGGATTTCTTTCACAAGCAACCGGCTTACAGGGTCGATACCAATGTGGATTGGTAAGCTAGAAAAGCTTGTTACTTTATCACTTGGAAATAATTCCTTTAGTGGGTCAATACCACCGGAGCTTGGAAATTGTAAGAACCTGGTATATTTAGATTTGAACAGCAACCAACTTAACGGGTCTATTCCATCCAATTTAGCAAAACAATCTGGTAAGATTGTGTTGGAAAAATCACTGGAACCTCTTCGGCATGTTTCCTTCGTAAGCCCCGAAAATAGTCAATGTCATAGTGAAGGAAATATTTTGGAAGTTGATGGGATCCGAAGGGATGACTTAATGCGCTTACCAAGTGTACAATATTGTAATTTCATTAGATTTTATTTTGGTGTAGCTGACAATGGTGATGGATATAGAAATAACATATCAATGGTTTTTCTTGATTTGTCATACAACCAGCTCGAGGGACCAATACCAATTGAGATTTCTGCAATAAAAAATTTCATAGTCTTGAATCTCGGGCACAATCGCTTATCAGGACCTTTGCCAGAATTGGATGGCATGATCCACTTATTAGTGCTCGATTTATCGCATAATACTTTTGAAGGTAGCATACCCTCATCCTTTTCGGTATTATCCTTGACAATATTTGATCTATCAAATAACCGGCTAAGCGGGCCCATACCCGAATTGGGCTCTTTGGTTACATACTCTAAATATGTTTTTGAGAATAATTCAGGTCTTTGCGGGTTACCATTGCCGCCTTGTAATGATTGGTCCATTCCAAAGGGGGATGTGCCTCAGCAGTCATCAACAAATCATAGGTCTTCTCAAGGCTGGTGGATTGCACTAGGGTTACTGATCTTTATCTTCTCGATAATTGGGTTTATAATCGGTCAATTTGTGTGATAAGTCAGCATTTTTCTTGGATGGAACTATCGATCTATCAGCAAGTACTATGTTGGGAGATCTGCTTGGATGAAATCTGATTTGTATAACTCATTATTAAATGTTTTGGAGTTATTAATTTAAGTTTCTGTTACAAATTTAATATATGAATAATTGGTTTTACTCTTTGTGAAAGGGGTTATATCATGTTTCGTTCTTTCTTTTTGTCTTCTTTTTTGTTCATTTGTGCATCTCTGTAGTAGGATCATATATACCTCCTCCCGTCTGCTACAAGTAGAAAAAGAAACATAATGAAAAAAAGGGAATGGTCATAATTGATGGTTTGAATTTTGAAACCAAAAACGAAGAAAATGTAGGGTACGGATTTTAACAGCAAAAAAATGACTCCATGCAGCGATCAGTAAGAGAACATTTTTACTTGGACCATTATGTCCATGTTTTAAAAAAGAAACTAATATAACAGCATATTAGACGATCATAAGTATTAATGGAGCATCACCTCTTAATGGAAATATTTTCTTCAAATAAATTCAAAGATATACATATGAAATCCAGAGTATTGTATTTCCCTTTTATTGTTACAAAATCAAACATTATTTTTGTTCGAAAAAACGACCCATTTATTTTATATTAAATATTGAGTTGTTGCATTTGAAATTTTTATATCCTGATTTCTGTCGTTATTATTTTTCAACATCATATAAGTTTGATTTTTATATATATATTTTTTGTACAATTCAAAATTTCTAACTGGGTCATGTTTTGTTGTCTTTTTCTTTTGATTTTGTGAACTACATAATTAATTATTGAAGATACGCATACAAGTAGATCATGAAATAAATAACTTGATTTCAAAAATAAATTTTAGGACTGCATGCTTTTGTTTCTCTTGATGAAGCTATTATCTCAAGAATCAGTACTACCAAATGAGTCTATTTTTATATTTTTTTTTATATCAAGAATGAGTTTAACAATATTAGATTAACCAACATATCACATACATATTTTGAGCCGTTACAATCTATAACGTAATAGCATAAAAATAACAACCATTAATCCTAAAAACTTTATTTTAACAATAATAATTCGAATACTCTATTCGATAAAGATTTTATTATTATACTAACAATAAAACTAAAAAATTAAAAACTAGGAAATTCATTTATTATGCTAACAATCAAATGACCTCTTAAAATATTGTAGAAAATTATTTTTTTATTATTATGCTAGACTTTCAAGCATCAAAATTTAATTAAATTTGCATAAAAAATATTTGCTTGAAACATTCGTCCACATCTGATGAGAGAAACTAACAGTTGTTACCTTTGAAAATGAAATTAGTTAAATATTTAAATTATCTTTGATTTTGATTTGAGAATTTCTGAACGAAGAAGAGAGAAACAGCGCACTCAAAGGATGAATTCGTTTTTTCTTGCAACAGTCTTTTTTTATTCAGCCAAAAATATCAATTATGATTGATGGCCAATTAAAGAAAGAATTATCAATTGATTATATTCAATTAATAGGGTAGCTATTAAAGGAGTAAATGGTCATTTTTAAAAATTTCTCTAACCTCTTGCTGCTTTGAGCCAAAACTTAGTTGTTAAAATCTACACCCGAAAATGTATTGACAAAATAAAAGGAAATAACAATTTTGTGATACTGTACATAGTCCTTGATCGACAGTTTATGTATGGTACTTAGTAAGTTTGGAAAGATTCATTATAGTACAATTTTGTTCATGTTAGACATATTATTGGCAACTTATCATATTTGTAATAACTCATACTATAAGAATTTTTAAGAAATATGGTTATTGTCCATTAAAACTTTGAGAGCTAAAAATAAAAGAATAGGAGAACCATTGAGAGAAAAAAAAAATGTTGGACATGCTATAATTTTTTTTTTTTTTGTAAAAATTGAAAAAAATGCATTGCTAGCATTATTTTCAAATAATGTTGCTCCATTTATATGGAAAAAATATTGGGCATACTATTAGATTTTTTTGTGTTTACTCGTTTTTCAAAATCATAATGTAATATATATTTTCTTTACAAATTTGCGAATTAGTATAAGTAAGAAAAATCTATCAGCTTTAATTTGATTTGAACTATCTAAGAGAAATAAGAAAACAGAAACGAATAATTATTTGTTAGAGCAGACAAAATAAGAATGTTATTTATTAGTCTTGTAAAGATTTTTCTTAATTATATATCCACAAATTAAAATCCATATTTTTTATAATTATTCTATCTCTGTTCTTTCTCTGCTAATTTAATATGACTTAAAAATAGGATTAAATAAAAGATTAAAAATATGAAATATAAAAAACATTAATTTGACTTAAAAATAAAAAAATATATTTTAGGAAATAAATTTGATTGTTTTGGTTTTTAAAAAAACCAAAAGAATTGAGATGCTGCCGGTCTGCCGCGATCTCCTTTTCTTCCTTCCTCTCTCTCTCTCTCTCTTCTCTCTATCTCGCCCGCCACAACCAAATAACTCATTTTCCCTGAACACTCTCCTTAGCCGTGATCTCTGTCCGCGACTTTCAACTGCTGCGAGTTCAGGGGTAGGGTTTTTCTCTGTCTGTCAAAGCTTTTTTTGCCGAGGGACGTTCTTCTTCGATCAAGCTTTTTTTGCTCTACAATATTATTGCTCGTCTACACTAAAGTACTTTCTTCTTTGATTTTTTCCGAGGTACACTTTTCTTCAATCAAGCTATTTTTGCTCTACGATATTAATTATTGCTGTTGCTCCCAAACCATGGTAGCAACAGTAGATTGTTTCTTGCGAAGGTAGAAGGTTTTAATTCAAGTAAGGTTGCTATCAAATAATTTGCTCAGTATTGCTAAAGCCCATTGTTGGCTCTTATTTGTAAAAGAAGCCACAATTGTACCTAAATCAGGATTTAATTGATTCAAACTTTGTATTTGATAGCAAAAAGAAATCAATTAAAGAAAGAAGTGTACGGAAATAAAAGTTAGACAGAATAATTGGTCCATGAAATAAAAGTTAGACAGAACAACTGGTTTATTTCACAATCTTTCCAGAGTATTTGTGTAGCCTCGGGAATCATTGTTATATATTGTTCTTTAAACAAAAAAAATGAGATAATGTTGTGTGATTCAAATATTTGCTCGATTTTAGAGGTAAATAAAGAGATCACAATGATTCATTATAAGTTTGCATTTTTTATACAATTACAAGTTGAGTTTACTTTTATTCATACAATTACAATTTTGACTCCTGCATAATAGTGGAAAAAATAAATAATAAAAAAAGTGAAGAAAGGTTAGTTTCGCTTTTATTATTTTGGTTTTAATTAACTCAGTCAGTGTTTTGCAATAACTTCACAAAGCAATACAAATTGCTTTCTATTGTGGCTATTCTAAACAAGAATTGACATTACATCCTTTTTATATTTTTTCTTTAAGTCAGCTATTTCCAGATGATAGTGAGAGAATCATGACCATGGGGAAAGCTGTGGGCTGAAAGACTGCTCTGTTAACTTGTCTTTCATTTTACAAATATTACGTTTTAATCTTATAAATTTTGGATGATTGCTATATTGTTAAGTCTACGTTCTATTATAGTTTTCGCCCGTACATGGGGCGGAGTGTTGGAGATTGTACCAATACCTGAGGAGGAGCACATCGCTGCAGATGATGGCTAGAGAGGAATTAGTGAGAGGGGAGGAGGTAAGTTTGGCATCCAATTTCTCCAACTCACATTATACTAAAATTCTGGATAATCATTCATCCAACAAATCATTATATGGTTTCTACAAACTGCGGTTTATAATATTGCAAGTGTTGTATCTTCATCTAAATTTTAGTTAAATAAAATAAAGAAGGGGTCAATCCAACATCTGTTAACCAAATCTACTTCACTGTCTCATATGTTTTAAATGAATTGCGAATAGGGGTTGTTGCTGATATGATATGCTTGACAGTAAGAAAATCATTTTTAGTGAAATTCTTAATTGTTGTCTATAGAGAAATTCATAGCAATTCTGTCATCCGTGTCCAAATGTCTTTTATGCAACCTCCTCTCTACTAAGAGAGATATTGCAAAAATGTTTACGAGTTGTTTCCCAATTCTTAGGTAATTTCAACTGACTTATGTACCTTTGTAGGAAGCTATAGCATTTGTAAGAACTGCTGCTGGCATGAAAGATTATCTCTGTTTTTTTTTTTTTTTTTGAAAAACTTGATAGTGATTATCAAATTAAGTTGGCATAAAAGATTATAAGTTAGATGGAAACACTGATGTAATTCAAGATCCTAATATAACTAAACTATAACTTTTGTATAATTTCATGTACGTATTTTTATATCTTTTCTTTATATATTTTTTCACTGTGTTGTTCTTCCTATGTACTTGCTTATTCAAAATTTCTATACGCTTCTCCATCAGCCTCAACCGGTGCTGAAGCAATGCGAGGTTCACCGCTAGTTCAGTTAAATCTTTTAACAAAGTTTATAATAGTTCAAAAAATAATTAAGCTATATGGTACAATTCACAACACTAGGAATTAGATTGAGACCAGTAGTCGATCTTCTGCATAATTTTTCTTGAACCAAAATATGTAGCAAGCTGTTGCTTTTACTTGGTAGTTGGTATCATGTCGCTTTAACTCTACACTCGATCTGTTTTATATTTTGGTACTTGTAGTGTGCCTCAAAAATCAAAATCTTGCAAAGACTTTTTTTTTTTTTTGAAAACTAGACAAAGGCTGTCTAGGTGTTACAACTTTCACACATGCTCTATACAGCCATGTTCTCTAGCCTACCTAAAACTAGAATACACCTAACAATTTTCATTCCACAGCTTTGCCTCTTGCAATATTGCACTTGCCAGCAATTCCGGTTGCATCCTTTTCCCTCTAAAAATCACATCACATCTTTGTTTCCATATAAACCAGCACGCACACATCATCAAAGATGGTCCTTTTGCCTCCCAGGATCCTGGTCTATCGGGCCTTCCCTTTATTGACCGAAGCCAAATTGCATCAATATCCTGACCCATTACCAGTATGTTATAACCTATTAAGAAACTCAGCCTTCTCCATACTCTCATCGCATAAGAGCATCTAAACAACAGATGCAGGGCTGTCTCCATATAAATCTTGCAAAGACTTAGACTCGTTTTGGTCCCACTAGTCAAAAAAACATCCTGCATTCTGCTTCCTTTCCATTCATATTTTTCTTTGTTTTTGGTGGACGTATACGCTTCCTATCTTTGACCAGAGAAAATTATGTTAAAACTGTAGCATTTCTGTCCACTTAAAACCACAAGGAGACATTACAAAGACCATGTGCTACCTACTTAAGTCAAGTCGACCTCTCATGGAGTCCGGCTTCTCAATTTAAAATTCTGTCATGTATTTCGTAACAAATCATTAACAACGGAATACGAGCATTATTATTGATCCGATCCGTCTTAAAGGGTACAAAAATATTATCATGTATTAACGAAAATCATGAGTATGTTTTTATGGTTATCTAAGGATGACTATGAAAATATTAGAAAATTATTGGCAAATAATCATATACAATGACCATGTGCATTTGTCACTAGACCATATAGACTGCTTCTTACATGCATTATGTTATTTTTCATAAGACGAGAGAAAAGAGAATAAGAAAACAACTTATTATTGCAATCTTATATTTAGCTTTACATGTGACTAGAACTACTAAGTATTAACCGCTAACTTCTAGTCTATTAATTACAACTAGCCGTTAATATTTAAATCTACTAGCTGTTATAATTTTTAATAGTCCCCCACAAGTTAAGAATGCATATGTTGCACAATTCTAGCTTACTTGTAATTTTCTCAAATGGATCTGGATCTAAGCCTTTGGTGAAGATATGTGCGAGTTGATTTACATTTTTTACGTATGGTATTTCAATTTCTTTTGCTTAAACTTTTTCTCTAATAAAATAACAATTCACTTCTATATATTTTTTGTTCACTTCTATTACAATACAAATGTCTGACAAGTTTCATTTTGTAATTAATTAGAAACTTAATTATTAAAAAATCACATTAACATATATATGTCTCAGTACAATTCACAATTGTGTATTTCATCCATCACTTTCTCATTTTTTTTTTTCTCTCCTTGAGTTTTTTTGAGTCTATTCTTATACTGACGTTGCATACTTGCATTTTTTGCAAATACAAGTATCACAGAAATACTAACAACAATATATAAATTGAAATTTAAAAAAAAATGAAATATACAGAAAATTTTCATTCTTACTCATCATCATGATCTATGCTATTGTATGACTTTGAATCTTGCTCAGCAATGTTAGAATCTTTTGTAGATGCCGTCTTTCTAGTAAACTTTAAGGGAGGTATTGTGCTTGGGAAGATAACATCTTTCTTCTAAACTACTAAGAAATATTGGTGTAATAGTAGGCTTTTAAACTTATTGGAAATTTGGAATTATTAGAAAGCGGGGAATACCTTAATGGTTAATTAAGTTTTACTTTGTTTTTCAAGATAAAGAGTTGGTAGTTGGACTGTTGGAGGATAATAAATTAATGCTAATTAAGAATTTAAAATATATAATATATATAATTACCCAATCGGGTAATGGGTATGAAATATGCTTTATTTGTATCCTTATCCGTTTTGATAACGGAAAAAAATCTTTACATGTATCCATATCCGATAAATTTACTAAAAATTTTTTTTACCCATACCAGTCTTATTGGATACGGTACGGGTCGAACGGATAAAAGGGTGCCATTGACACCCCTAGTGGGGATCTAAGGTGGGACCCAGATGAGAGGTGAAATATTATAAGAACAAAATAGAAAGTGGGAAAAGACAGCTGGTTCGCACAGGGAGAGCTTTAAATATTTCCTGTTGGCTGCTCAAGTGTCTGCGCACGCGAGTAAATCGGTATGTTCATTATATTCAGTTTTGAAAACTTTAAAACCGAACCGAATCAGAATATTCAGTCGGTTTTAAAAAATAAACCAGATCCATTAAATCAAGAAAACCAAACCGTTTAGTTCAATTTAAATCAGTTTGGTTTAAAACCTGATTAAACCGGACCCGATGAACACCCCTAATTCTGAATGCCTTTAGAAAAGAGTAAGAAAAGAAAGTCAGTGCCCGATAAGACCCCCAGAATCTAGAAAAAGAAATTAATCTTCTGAGATTTACACTGAAAATTTAGAATTTCAAAATCTATGGAATTGGTTTTACAAATTAACTAGGTAATTAATTTTGACAACAAATGGGAATTGTGGATAAAATTTTCTGGTCCCGCGGGCCCACAATAATTTCTCTAGCACACAAGCCTCCGTAAATTAATTACTAATTGATCCTTCCTCTGACGTAAAGAGTTTGCGTCAGCTTCCTTGGGTTTATATTTGTCATGCTTTTTCTATCCTTGGATTTATATTATGGGAAAAATTTCCACTATACCAATACAAACGTTAAAATAGCCAATTTCTGTATGAAAAAACTATAATATCTAATATCCCATTAAAACTTAATATTATTTTTTCTATTCCATTTTATTTATTTAATTATTTTTAAAATAAAATTGACAAATATACCCTCCTCTCTTCCCTCTCTTTCTTCTTCACTGTATACACAAATTTAAAGAGGTGTATCGACCTGATGAGGTATGAGTTAACTTTGCCCCAAGTCTACAATGTCTATTTTAAGTGCATGGACCTATTTACTTTTAAATTTTTTGTAAAAAATATTCTACATATACTCGGAAAAATTGGTAGGACTCCTTGTATTGTTAAATTGATTTGTTTAGTATTTTTTTTCATAGTAGGAATTATCGGCCGATACCGATCCGGATCGGCCGGTACGTTTCGGTATCAGCCGACACCGATCTGATACTGAGCCGATACTCACGGATTTTCTGTTTTTCGTCCAATTTCTGCTATTTTGGTCCAATTCTGGTCATTATTCATCTGAAAACTTGAATTCGTAATTGATTAAATAGAGTATAAACTATGTACATGCTGAAAACTCGTCACATTCATTGATTAAATATAGTATCAAGTATCAACTATGCTGAAATAGGGAAATATGAACCCGTGATTAAAGCTGTTAATAATATTTCATTTGGTTCTACAATGTCTTCTGTTTTTGTTCCGGACAACAATATCCTCATTTTTATCATAATACAAACGACGATAAAATGATCCAGCCAACACAACATAGTTTCTGGCAGTGAAAGATTGTGTTTATAATTTTAATGCTTGTATTATATTGTATTAGTGGATTATTTGATTGTAATTATTTATCTAAACATAAATTATTGACAAATTAATTTTTTTTATCAATTTTTTCCTACTTTTTAGTGTAAAAAAAGCTTATGGCCAAAAAGTCCGATTTTCCGATCCGAATCGGCTGAAACCGGCTGATACCCCGATCCTGTATCCATGGTTCCGAAAATCGGCCGATTCCGAGTTGACTCGGTCGAGTCGACTCGGAATCGGCGGTGTCCGGGCCGAGTTTTACCCGATTCTCGCACCCGTGCGAGTTTCTCAGGAAAACTCGGATGAACAGTGCCGACTCGGCCGAGTTTTTCGATTTTCAGGCCGAGTCAAGCCGAGTCAGGCCGAGTTGAGCCGATTTAAAGCAAAAAATTTCAATTCTCACTAACCTGGACTGTGCTGTGCCATTCGAGTTTCATGGGGGAGTCTCAATCGTAGAAGAAATGAGAAGAAATGAGAAAGACGGAGGAGAAGCTGTGCCATTCGATTGCCATTCGATTTGAGTGAAAGGCGGAGGAGAAGAAATGAGAAAGGGGAAGAGTGCGTAAGGAGAAGAAATGAGAAAGCCAGAAAGGGGAGAGTGCGCAGGAAGGAGAAGGATCTGGATTTGAGGAAAATTACAAAAAAACCCAGATTTTGAGAGGTTACATCTGAGCTGTTAGGCAATTCCACCCGACCAAGCCCAAATTTACATATATTTTCAGAGGTTACATTTCTGAAAGGCCCTTAGGCATTTTGAGAGGTTACAAAAAAGTCCTCAACTTTACATATATATATATATATATATATATTTTTTAGTGAAAAGTCCTTAGGCATGTATTAATTTATCACAAAAAAGTTCAAATTTTGAGAGGTTACATCTCAGCTACTATAGAAAGAAACTGAGTAAAAAAACAGAGAGAAAGAAATCTAGTACCGACCCCATGCATCAATTTGATTTAATGCATTCACAAAAAAGGATGGTTAAATCAAAGACAATTAGTAGTGCGTTGCTACTGTTCTTTTTTTTTTCATTTGACACTACATTAATGTCTTCATTTTTTGACTCTGTACAACAATATTCTCATCTGTATTTTAATACAGAGGATAATAAGATGATCCAGCCAGCTCGGCATAGCTTCTGGCAATAAAAGCGTGTTCTATTTGTAATGTTTGTAATACATTATATAATTAATAAATTATGTGAGTGTAATATTGTCTTAATTAACATAGTTTTTTTACAAATTATTTTTATCAAATTTTTCCTATTTTTTGGCTACAAAACAAGGGTTCTGCCAAAAAAATCCGAATTACCAATCCGATTCTTCCGATTCCGGCCGATTCATCCGATTCTGATTCGGCGGTCAAAAATCCGATTCCGATTCCGAGTTTCAGAACCTTGCCCGTATCGGTATCGGCCGGGACCGATCCCAATCCCGATACCGATTATTCCAACTATGATTTTTTTTTCTCATTTATACTTGAACCAGCAAAAAAGAGTCATCTGGTGCAGTGTAACAAGTAACTGATACAATGTACCAGTAGGACGGATACAGTGTTCCGGTTTGAATTTTATCTTTTGTTGTTTTTCTAGTTATCAATTGGGGCACGTGAGCGATTTTACATTGAGTATATTTTGAATTTATAAAGTGAATTTAAGCGATTACAATTGAACCAACCGCCTTTTTTTTACCAGTATATGAATTGTCTTTTTTAATTGAAGTATACTTTGACTTCAAACTATTAATCATTTTTATTCCTTAAATAACAAAAAAAAATTAAATAAATAAAAGGGATATAAGAAGTAATATTGAGTTTTGATGAAGATATTGGATATTATGGTATTTTTAAAAGGAAATTGGTTATTTTGAAAATTTGCATGGGTACACTAGAAAATTTTCCTTATCTTATCTTCTTTATGTTCGATTCGTACTCTCCACAAAAAAAGGGAATAAACCATCAGCCACTAAAATACTATCCATGAGCAGAAATTTTTGTCCGTAATAAATATACATTCCCAATAGGAGCTTGATATAATATTCCATTCGATGTTTGTCTAGAAAAACAAATTCACTGATCAAACCAAGCCAAACTATCCACTCAATTTGAGTTCTAAACTGCAAACAGATAAACAACTTCTAAGTTATTAAGAAGAATCCACCAAAGCCACCAGAAAAATTGAAGCCATGAATATTACAGACTAAAAATATTCTTGCACGATCAATCTCGGAGCTGAGATCTTAATGGTTATCACCTCCTCCATCATAGCAATATCAGTACTGTCTATTTGTATGTCCTTCCGTTTTCGAATTGATAGAACAAATTACCAAAAAACAAGCCTCTTCATATCTTCGGCTTATGCCCCTTTCCTCCCACTGATGTCCTATGTGTTCTCGCAAGTCAAGCAATATAAGCAAGAAGGAAGAGCTCAAGTTATTCTCATTTGGATGGTGCTCATCGAGTCCATCGCTATACTTAATGATCCCGTCTTCACTTGGAGATTAGGAAAGTCGGCCGAGCAATTGGCCCGATTATTATGGGTGGGTTTTCTTGTCTACAGCTATGCTGCTCTATATGAAATCAGGATGAGACTCTTTCTCCTCTGTATTTATGTTGCTGCTTATGAGGTCCTGAAGGCGATTATGTTCTACACAGCCAAGAACTCCTACCTAATAGGAAAGAACACCAATTTAATACACAATCACGTGAAAAGAATTATGCTCCAAGATGATCTTCATACAACACCAATCAGCACTAGATTTTGTACAAAAAGACCTAATTGACTATATTGGCAGCAATCGAGATATTCAAACAGGCCGCAATCTAAACAAAAAATCAATTGAGAGGGTATTTAGCATTATCCAAGTAGAGCTAATTAATGTTCGTTTCTGATTTTTTGCACATCAAGGTACCTCTTTATAATTATTTTCACTGGTTTAATCTAGTGGATGCGATTGGTGGTGTCATCGTTTCTTACATTGGGTCTCATCTTGAATCAAACATTATTGATTGGAGTTCTTCATGGAAATCTTTTGAGTCACTAGAAGCATTGAATCAATGTTTTTTTAATGTTTTTAGAAAAGGTCCAAATGTGGCAGAAATTTTCTCTTCTCTTGATGTAGCCATCACAATGTTTCTGGTTTTTGCATGCACGTACATCCAATTACCAGGAGTGATAACAGCTATTGGTTCTAAACGCTGGCAAAATTTTGATTTTGCTAAAGAGTACATTAAAGACCCTGCCAAGTGGAACAGATCTTACCGCCTACTGGCACGTTCTTATTTAAAGAAACTACATTATTGTCTTGCAAATTGTATGAAGAAGTTGTCACGAAAAGTACGAGGAAAGAATTTCAAGGGACCTACATTTTATTCCTCTGTTCTTGATTTGAAACCGGAGACTATCTTGTTTTTTATAAAAGTTGATGTATCAATTTTTGCATGCCTTCCAAAGTGGATCAGAAGAATAATACCAAGATCATCCCCAACTGTATTTCACAGTACTGATGCAAAAGAAGCTATACTAAGATCCTTGAGAAACAATGGTGGTCGACTCACCAATGGAGAGACTTCACTAAAAGCCTATGGCATGGAGCATTTGAAATTGGTTTTCCACCCTACTGGGAGTACAACAGAGGCCATCCTTGTTTGGCACATCGCAACAACCCTCTTTCACCATCAGGAATGCTCACCTCACCAAAATAATAATACCCGTCAAGAACCGGCACCCCAAAGAAATAACAATCCCTTCAATAAGGCACAAGTGGTGGCCTTAGAGTTGTCCAGCTATTGCCATGTTATTTCTTTGGCATTGTGATTGTTAGAACTGTGCATTGTGATTGTCCAGCTATTGCCATGTTATTTCTTTGGCCTTAGAGTTGTCCAGCTAAAAAATTCATGTGATTAATAGAATTGTGTATTGTTAGAATTGTGATTGTTAGAACTGTGTATTGTGATTGTTAGATAAAAGTTAATGTGATAAAAATTTATGTTATGATTGTGATTGTTAGAACTGTGTATTGTAATGTTATTTGGTAAATGGTTATTATTTTAATTCGATTAAAATTCATGTGTTAGAGTTATTTAGTTAGGATATAATTTTATATTGTCAAATTAGTAATTGTAATGTTAAGTGTTAATTGTATCATGTATTTTTGTTGTGATAATAAAAATATGTGTGTTATATTAGTTATGAATGTTTGCATACATGTTATAGCATGTTATAAAATATTGTAAAATATTTGCATGCATCTTAAATTTTTTTCTATATCAATAATGTTTGCATGCATCTTATAGTTTATGGTTATAAAAAATTATTGTTATAGTTTATGGTTAAAAAATTAGAGTTAGGGTTTATTGTCGAATTTAGGGTTAGGGTTTATGGTCGATTTTATGGCCCATATTATATAATTATTATAAAAATATTATATAATTATAGTTATTATTAATATATTAATATTATATAATTAGTATCTTATTAATTATATATAACTATATAATTAATATGTTATATTGTTAATATATTAAATAATTAATATAATAACAATTACTGTAGTTATATTATAATATATAGTTATATTATTATTAGTTATTTTAGAAAAAATATCATATGTTTAAATTATCTATAATTGTCTGTAAATGTAGTATGCTCAGAGAGCGCAGACGATGGAGAGTCCCTCCGGATGTTGTGGATCCTCCATCGGATGCTGTGGATCCCCATCCGGATGCTGTGGATCCGATTAGAGCGGGTCCGTACTCGGTGGATCCGACTGGAGAGGGCTCGTCATATGAAGAAATGACTGGAGCAGGATTTGGGGATTCGGGAGGAGCGGGTCCGTCCTCTGCGGCTGGGACATCGTCGGGTTGGCATGATCCTGACACTTTCAGTCCTCTTCTATGGACCCATCATGTTAAACCCCGTGTCTCGTTGGCATCGCTTGAGGTACGTGATTATTATACGTAATGTAAATAGTGCTTAAAGATGACACGATTTGAGCCCCAGCCGAACTTGAAGGTCCAGCCCTAGTCCGGAGAATCCTCTTTGAATATATGTCCATTACCGGGACCCCACTAGCTGCAAATTGAGTGTACACAACTCTCCACAAATTCGCATCTGTTATTGGAAACCTCACAAAGTAAGGTCTAGCCCCCACCCCACGTGAGTTGTCAATCCGTGTAGACAATTCTATTTCATACCTGTTCGGGTTTACAGCAGTCTTTTCGTATATTAGCTGCTTAAGTTCCTGAAATGTGGTATTGTCATTAATCTCGAAGCCAAATGCAGCCTCTTTCGTGTACTGCACACCATCTTCACCTCTTTGTAGCTTGCCGCCCACATACAGTGCAACTAACATTTTTTTCTTAACAAACTACATTTAAAAAATAATTTTATGAAGATTAAAGTAATTATTCATAAATTAAAACGGGTACAATAATCTAATTACAAAATAATTAAAAAAATGCTACCTTTTGCTACAGTAATTGTAATAGTTAAAGTAATGTACATTAGCAACAGTTACAGTAATAACTAATTCAGTAATACAACAGTTACAGTAAATGAAACAGAAAATAATTAAAAAAAATACATGTTACAGTAAAATTCTTCTTCAATCGTCAAATAAATCGCCTTCAATCGCTAAATAAATCACCTTCTCTCAAATAGTAAAATGACATGTCAGTGTATAATGAGGGGAGAGAAGAATAAAGTGTAGAATGACGGGAGAGAAGAATAAATAATGGAGCCGAGAACAACTCCAATTTTTTAATATATTATATATTGGTGGATCACCAATTTTTTAATATACTGTTGGATCACGGATTCAAATATTTTAATTTTAATTTAATATTTAATGGACCGCCGATTATTTTATATTTTATGGATGAATATTATATATTTGATGAACCGCTATACTAGCGGGCGGTTTGGTATATTCAATGAACAGGTATATTTAATGAACCAATGAACCAATGAACGGGTATATCTATATTCAAGGTATATTTTAATGAACCAATGAACGAACAGGTATATTTAATGAACCAATAAACCAATGAACGGGTATATCTATATTCAATGAACCGCTAGTATACCGGGCGGTTTGGTGGGCATGGAGCGCCCCGGACTTGGGCGGTCTCCTCTTGATCCAACCCGCTCCGCTTCCTAGCGGTTAGGGTATCAATAAAAAAAAAACGAGGTTATTTTTAAAATTATCTATTTTTTTTGCGTATTAAAAAAAATGGCCGGCTAAATTATCTTGGCCGAAAATATAATGCATGAAAACAGACTAGATATTTGCTAAGACATCTCAACAATTAGAACAAAAAATAAATGATTGTAACACATTGATTTCAATAAATACTTCTGAAAATTAACCGCTGAATAATTTAGTGGCTCTTTCTATGCAAACCGCTGAAATTCAACGGTTGTGGTTAATTTAAGTCATTTTTTTTGTTAGAACAATGGTACATTTTTATTTTTATATTTTTTTAATATTATGAAAAAAGACATTTGAATCCTGCATGCTCTATATATAAAAAGAAGATTAACTAAACGTTAACATTGTTAGTCAAAGAACTACTTAATTAGGTGCGGGGCTAACACTATCGGTGTGGTTTGTGTCATAGTACGGAGAAGCTAAGCCATGTTGTGAACGACGGAAATAATCCCGATTCTAGTAGTGCACGTTTCATAAAATTAGTTAACAGAACGCTCCGTTAATCATTCCTTGATAATCATAAGCGTGCATCTAAATTCAACGAGATATAGATAGAGATAGAGATAGAGAGAAAGAGAGAATGACTATGGCAAACAACAGATTATTAAATTGCTGTATATATGATCAATCACTGGTCGAATGTACTTATACAAATCTTAAATAAACCAAAATGCAAGCACTCTACAAGAAAAGCATGCATATATATCTAGGTAAATGGAAAACAAATAATGGTCCTGTAAAGAAAAAACCCAGTACAACGTAATAATTATCTAAACAGTATGAGCAAGCAGAAATATTAATATATACGGGACGGTCGAAAAGGCCACCCAATTTTGATAATTTATATATGGATATACTTTGGTTGCCCTGATGTGTTTGGGGTTTACATCACTCTCTACATCTGGAATGTATTTCAGTATTTTTGATTGCACCCTGAAACGCATAAATTGTAGCGCGAGAAGGGTTAAATTGCTCAAGAGAGTTATGGAGACGGTCAATGTCAATGTGAGAACTAGCAATCCAATTTTTCCAATAGGAGCTAGCACCAGATCCAGACCTAATCCCAGTGCAATGACCATGCATTGTGCAGCAACAGTAAAAAAATCCATGGACATATCCGTCTACTTTTCAATTATTTCATCATTATGAACCCTCGTGCTGTATATGAGCAATATAGTAGCCAAGAAGGAAAAAGCAAAAGCAAAGAAATCTGCGAAGATGAATGTCTTAAACATATATTTTTTCTTTCCTAGAATTGGGGTGCCTGTATCTTGATTGGTACCTCCTGGAAGAGTAAAAGCTGCAGCAAATGTTACTATTTTTTTAGATTTATTGAAAACCGCTGTTTTAAGCAAATATGGACCATAAAAACACAACGATTTTCAATAAATCTAAAAATATAGTAAAATAATTTCAAAAAATGTAAATTAAATTTGGTTTCCAAACACATATTAATATGGAAAACAACATGAACGGTTCGGATTGACTGTTAGGATTTTGTAAAGTTAAATATTGAGCCGTTGCACAGAGGTCCTAAATTTCTATATATATATATAGAGAGAGAGAGAGAGACGCCTTAGATTTCCCACATTAATTTAGACTCTGAAATAATGACAGCCTAGCTCCAAATACATTAATAAATTAGATTAAACAAACATTAATTATCCAAATACATGATTCATTAGATTAAACAACCATTATCGATCAATATAAATCTATAAAATTGCAAACCCTAATTTATCTACTTGGCATCAAGAGCTTGAATTTGCTGTTCCAACTGCACTCAATTAGCACTCAATTATCATTATGTCTATCAATTAGCACTAAATCTGGTTCGATATTTTTTTGCCCACTTCCTGACGAACATCCTGGGTCAACCGCCCCTGTCCGTTCAACTCTACACTTCTTCTGTTTTATATTTTGGTACTTGTAGAGTGCCTAAAAAATTCAAAATCTTGCAAAGACTTAGAGTCGTTTTGGTCCTACTAGTCAAAAAACCATCCTGCTTCCTTTCCATTCATATTTTTCTTTGGTTTTGGTGGACGTACGCTTCGTATCTTTGACTAGAGAAAATTATGTTAAAACCGTAGCATTTCTGTCGACTTAAAACCACAAGGAGACACTACAACCGATTTATTTTAAAATACCCAAAAAAAAATTATTTTATTAAAAATAACCAGATTCTGATTGAAATTTTAAAAATACTCGGGCTGCAGATTTTTTCTGCGCCCCGGAATTTTTATTCGGGGCCGCGGAAAAAGTTCGTGCCCCGAATTTTTTTTTTTTATTTTTTATTCCGAGCACGGATTTTTTCTGCGGCCCGGATTTTTTTTTTTTTTTTTATAGAGTTTGGAGAAAGAAAATATTGTTTTTTTGGCCCAACTTTGAACCTCTGGTTAACATATCAAAACACCTTCAAAAATCATGAAAATTTACCGACATGCATTCTTGACTTCATAGAATAAGACTGTGAAGTTTCATACAAAATCTCAAAACAGATCGTGAGATATCAGCTCTCAAAAATTGCCCGAACTGCTGAAGGAGTGCTTTTGAGCCCAAATTTGCACCTCTGATTAACATATCAAAATACCTTCAAAAATCATGAAAATTTACCGACATGCATTCTTGACTTCATAGAACAAAATTGTAAAGTTTCGTACAAAATCTCAAAACAGATCGTGAGATAATGAAACATAAAAAAACTGAAAACTCAAACATAATAAAACATATACTAAAAAGATAATAAAACTGAACATAACAAATCAAAACTCAAACATAACAAAACTGAACTCTCTCTGAAGGAGTGCTTCTGAGCCCAAATTTGCAACTCTGATTAACATATCAAAACACCTTCAAAAATCATGAGGCACTCCTTCAGCAGTTCGGGCAATTTTCATGATTATGTTTGAGTTTTCAGTTTTGTTATGTTTCATTATCTCACGATCTGTTTTGAAATTTTGTATGAAATTTCACAGTCTTGTTCTATGAAGTGAAAAATGCATGTCAGTAAATTTTCATGATTTTTGAAGGTGTTTTGATATGTTAATCAGAGGCGTAAATTTGGGCTCAGAAGCACTCCTTCAGCGGTTCGGGCAATTTTTGAGAGCCGATATCTCACGATCTGTTTTGAGATTTTGTATGAAACTTCACAGTCTTATTCTACGAAGTCAAGAATGCATGTCGGTAAATTTTCATAATTTTTGAAGGTGTTTTGATAAGTTAACCAAAAGTGCAAAGTTGGGCAAAAACAACAATATTTTCTTTCTCCAAACTCTAAAAAAATATTAAAAAAAAAAATCCGGGCTGCGGAAAAAATCCGCGCTCGGAATAAAAAAAAAATTCGGGGCGCGAAAAAAATCTGCGGCCTGAATATTTTTAAAATTCCACCCAGAATTTAGTTATTTTTAATAAAATAATTTCTTTTTTGGGTATTTTTAAAAAAATCGGCACTACAAAGAAAACCAACGTTAACGTCACGTCCCATTTTGCAAGATGTGTGATGTTGGTTTGGATATTAGCTGGAGTCAACTCAAGGGTCAACTGCTAAGTGCTACCTATCTTTGACCAGAGAAAATTATGTTCAAACCGTAGCATTTCTGTCCACTTAAAACCACTAGGAGACACTACAAAGAAAACCAACGTCACGTCCCATTTTGCAAGACGTGTGATGTTGGTTTGGATATTTGCTGGGGTCAACTCTAGGGTAAACTGCTAATTAAGTGCTACCTACAAGTCAAGTCAACGTCTCATGTATTTCGTAACAAATCATTAACAACGGATTTACAGCTTTATTATTTATCCGATCCGTCGTACAAAAATATCATCATGTATTAACGAATATAATTAATGAGTATCTTTTTTGTGATTATCTAACGATGACTATGTGGATATTATTTAGTTGGGTGGCTTGACCTTCAACCTTTACTTAAAAAAAAAATGTATCTAAAATAGCAATAGAAGTTCTATGTATAGTTCATAATGGTTGTGCTTCATTTGAGGATTTCAAATAGCAATGGAAGATCGTAATAACTAAACAAATGAAATTAAAACAAAAAAACTGGGATCAATTATTAATTTAAGCAACTGTTATGGTACATGGCAACTGGTACTTAAAAAAGAAAACTACAGAGAAAAGTTAACCACTGAGTATGGGTATTTGGTATTTTATCTTTTATTTATTCTTTGTGCTGATATTTTACTGCCAATTGTACACCAAATAAACAACTAGTGAAAACTCACTTTTTCCACATAGAAAATTGATGGAATTTCGTTGTAACGGTTGACTTGAGCCACTGAAGAAGACCGAAGTAAGAATCAGTTTACATCATGGAAAAATACAGCACTCTCTCTCCCTCCCTCGCTCTCTCTCTCTCCTCTCTCCTCTCTCTCTCACTTTAAATTGAAGCATTGCAACTTGCAACAGATATGAATCAGAACAGAATAACACAACCAGCATTAGAGACATGACAAAAGGAGTGCAGCATACAACGGTTACACTTACACTGTGCTGTCTTTCGTATCTTCTATTCTTCTCTATATTATCAGCAATGGCCAGAGATATTGATCTTCTAATTTCATTCAAAAATTCTCTCCCAAATCCTAATTTGTTATCCAACTGGAACCCGACGCATGAAGTGTGTGAATTTCAAGGCGTAACATGTAAAGGAAGCCACGTGTCCTCTCTGACCATTCGAGGGCAGCCACTCGAAGCAGATTTCAATTCAGTCTCAGCTCACCTCCTCTCTCTTGGCAGCCTAGAATCGCTCTCTCTCCATTCTACCAATCTCACTGGATTCATCTCATCCCTTGCAAACTGCACCATGCAACTCAAAGAGCTGGACCTCTCCAGTAACAACCTTCGAGGGTCTATCTATGATACGGCTTCTCTGGCGGCCTCGTGTCATTCTCTTCAGTCGCTCAACCTCTCCAATAACTACATTGGCCAGACCTTCAATCGCTCCTCTCCAGTTCTCGCCCGCCTGAAGATGCTTGATCTCTCCACCAACAAGATCACAACCAACGAAGATATCCAGTGGCTATTCTCTAAACATTGGTTACTCAAACATCTAGACCTCTCCAATAACACCATTAACGGCACCATACCACAAATTACCAATTGCTCCTCTTTGCAATATCTTGACCTATCTTCCAATCAACTTACTGGTACCATACCGGCTGGTACTTTCTCAAGTTGTCTAAAATTAACTTATCTAAACCTCTCATCTAACCTTTTTACCGGTATGGCCCCACCTGACATAGAGGCATGCACGAATCTCGTCAATCTGAGCCTCTCCAATAATAATTTTTCCGGTGTATTCCCCATGTTATCCATGGTTGCAATGCCCAGACTCCAGGTTCTAGAGTTGGGATTTAATAATTTCCATGGTAATTTACCCAAATCTGTTTCAAAACTTACAAGTCTTGAGTTATTGGATGTTAGTGCGAACAGATTCTCAGGCCCAATACCACGTCCATTGTGCACTTACAGTGTATCGCGCTTGAAAGTGTTATACTTACAGGATAACTATTTTACTGGGTCTATACCCGATTCACTTTGCAACTGTACTAACTTGCTCACACTTGATTCGAGCTTGAACTTTCTTTTCGGGTCCATACCTAATTCTCTAGGGTCCCTCTCCAACTTAAAGGATCTTATAATGTGGCAGAATAATTTGCATGGTGAGATACCAGCTGAGCTCTCATCCCTCAAGTCACTCAAAAACTTACTTTTGGACTACAACAACCTAACCGGTGCAATACCTGATGGGTTAGTTAATTGCACTAGTCTTAACTGGATTTCTTTCACAAGCAACCGGCTTACAGGGTCGATACCAATGTGGATTGGTAAGCTAGAAAAGCTTGTTACTTTATCACTTGGAAATAATTCCTTTAGTGGGTCAATACCACCGGAGCTTGGAAATTGTAAGGATCTATTATATTTAGATTTGAACAACAACCAACTTAACGGGTCTATTCCATCCAGTTTAGCAAAACAGTCTGGTAAGATTGTGTTGGAAAAATCAATGGAATCTCGACGACATGTTTCCTTAACATACCCCGAAAATAGTCAATGTCATAATGAAGGAGCCCTTTTGGAATTTGATGGGATCCGAGAGGATGACTTAATGCGCTTACCAAGTGTACAATATTGTAATTTCGTTAGATTTTATTTTGGTGTAGCTGACAATGGTGATGGATATAGAAATAACATATCAATGATTTTTCTTGATTTGTCATACAACCAGCTCGAGGGACCAATACCAATTGAGATTTCTGCAATAAAAAATTTCATAGTCTTGAATCTCGGGCACAATCGCTTATCAGGACCTTTGCCAGAATTGGATGGCATGATCCACTTATTAGTGCTCGATTTATCGCATAATACTTTTGAAGGTAGCATACCCTCATCCTTTTCGGCCTTATCTATGCCAATATTGGATCTGTCAAATAACCTACTAAGCGGGCCCATACCTCAATCGGGTTCTTTGATTACATTCCACAAATATGTTTTTGAGAATAATTCAGGTCTTTGCGGGTTACCATTGCCGCCTTGTAATGATTGGTCCATTCCAAAGGGGGATGTGCCTCAGCAGTCATCAACAAATCATAGGTCTTCTCAAGGCTGGTGGATTGCACTAGGGTTACTGATCTTTATCTTCTCGATAATTGGGTTTATAATCGGTCAATTTGTGTGATAAGTCAGCATTTTTCTTGGATGGAACTATCGATCTATCAGCAAGTACTATGTTGGGAGATCTGCTTGGATGAAATCTGATTTGTATAACTCATTATTAAATGTTTTGGAGTTATTAATTTAAGTTTCTGTTACAAATTTAATATATGAATAATTGGTTTTACTCTTTGTGAAAGGGGTTATATCATGTTTCGTTCTTTCTTTTTGTCTTCTTTTTTGTTCATTTGTGCATCTCTGTAGTAGGATCATACCTCCTCCCGTCTGCTACAAGTAGAAAAAGAAACATAATGAAAAAAAGGGAATGGTCATAATTGATGGTTTGAATTTTGAAACCAAAAACGAAGAAAATGTAGGGTACGGATTTTAACAGCAAAAAAATGACTCCATGCAGCGATCAGTAAGAGAACATTTTTACTTGGACCATTATGTCCATGTTTTAAAAAAGAAACTAATATAACAGCATATTAGACGATCATAAGTATTAATGGAGCATCACCTCTTAATGGAAATATTTTCTTCAAATAAATTCAAAGATATACATATGAAATCCAGAGTATTGTATTTCCCTTTTATTGTTACAAAATCAAACATTATTTTTGTTCGAAAAAACGACCCATTTATTTTATATTAAATATTGAGTTGTTGCATTTGAAATTTTTATATCCTGATTTCTGTCGTTATTATTTTTCAACATCATATAAGTTTGATTTTTATATATATATTTTTTGTACAATTCAAAATTTCTAACTGGGTCATGTTTTGTTGTCTTTTTCTTTTGATTTTGTGAACTACATAATTAATTATTGAAGATACGCATACAAGTAGATCATGAAATAAATAACTTGATTTCAAAAATAAATTTTAGGACTGCATGCTTTTGTTTCTCTTGATGAAGCTATTATCTCAAGAATCAGTACTACCAAATGAGTCTATTTTTATATTTTTTTTTATATCAAGAATGAGTTTAACAATATTAGATTAACCAACATATCACATACATATTTTGAGCCGTTACAATCTATAACGTAATAGCATAAAAATAACAACCATTAATCCTAAAAACTTTATTTTAACAATAATAATTCGAATACTCTATTCGATAAAGATTTTATTATTATACTAACAATAAAACTAAAAAATTAAAAACTAGGAAATTCATTTATTATGCTAACAATCAAATGACCTCTTAAAATATTGTAGAAAATTATTTTTTTATTATTATGCTAGACTTTCAAGCATCAAAATTTAATTAAATTTGCATAAAAAATATTTGCTTGAAACATTCGTCCACATCTGATGAGAGAAACTAACAGTTGTTACCTTTGAAAATGAAATTAGTTAAATATTTAAATTATCTTTGATTTTGATTTGAGAATTTCTGAACGAAGAAGAGAGAAACAGCGCACTCAAAGGATGAATTCGTTTTTTCTTGCAACAGTCTTTTTTTATTCAGCCAAAAATATCAATTATGATTGATGGCCAATTAAAGAAAGAATTATCAATTGATTATATTCAATTAATAGGGTAGCTATTAAAGGAGTAAATGGTCATTTTTAAAAATTTCTCTAACCTCTTGCTGCTTTGAGCCAAAACTTAGTTGTTAAAATCTACACCCGAAAATGTATTGACAAAATAAAAGGAAATAACAATTTTGTGATACTGTACATAGTCCTTGATCGACAGTTTATGTATGGTACTTAGTAAGTTTGGAAAGATTCATTATAGTACAATTTTGTTCATGTTAGACATATTATTGGCAACTTATCATATTTGTAATAACTCATACTATAAGAATTTTTAAGAAATATGGTTATTGTCCATTAAAACTTTGAGAGCTAAAAATAAAAGAATAGGAGAACCATTGAGAGAAAAAAAAAATGTTGGACATGCTATAATTTTTTTTTTTTTTTGTAAAAATTGAAAAAAATGCATTGCTAGCATTATTTTCAAATAATGTTGCTCCATTTATATGGAAAAAATATTGGGCATACTATTAGATTTTTTTGTGTTTACTCGTTTTTCAAAATCATAATGTAATATATATTTTCTTTACAAATTTGCGAATTAGTATAAGTAAGAAAAATCTATCAGCTTTAATTTGATTTGAACTATCTAAGAGAAATAAGAAAACAGAAACGAATAATTATTTGTTAGAGCAGCCAAAATAAGAACGTTATTTATTAGTCTTGTAAAGATTTTTCTTAATTATATATCCACAAATTAAAATCCATATTTTTTATAATTATTCTATCTCTGTTCTTTCTCTGCTAATTTAATATGACTTAAAAATAGGATTAAAAAAAAGATTAAAAATATGAAATATAAAAAACATTAATTTGACTTAAAAATAAAAATATATATTTTAGGAAATAAATTTGATTGTTTTGGTTTTTAAAAAAACCAAAAGAATTGAGATGCTGCCGGTCTGCCGCGATCTCCTTTTCTTCCTTCCTCTCTCTCTCTCTCTCTTCTCTCTATCTCGCCCGCCACAACCAAATAACTCATTTTCCCTGAACACTCTCCTTAGCCGCGATCTCTGTCCGAGACATTCGACTGCTGCGATTCCAGGGGTAGGGTTTTTCTCTCTGTTGAAGCTTTTTTTGCCGAGGGACGTTCTTCTTCGATCAAGCTTTTTTTGCTCTACAATATTATTGCTCGTCTACACTAAAGTACTTTCTTCTTTGATTTTTTCCGAGGTACACTTTTCTTCAATCAAGCTATTTTTGCTCTACGATATTAATTATTGCTGTTGCTCCCAAACCATGGTAGCAACAGTAGATTGTTTCTTGCGAAGGTAGAAGGTTTTAATTCAAGTAAGGTTGCTATCAAATAATTTGCTCAGTATTGCTAAAGCCCATTGTTGGCTCTTATTTGTAAAAGAAGCCACAATTGTACCTAAATCAGGATTTAATTGATTCAAACTTTGCATTTGATAGCAAAAAGAAATCAATTAAAGAAAGAAGTGTACGGAAATAAAAGTTAGACAGAATAATTGGTCCATGAAATAAAAGTTAGACAGAACAACTGGTTTATTTCACAATCTTTCCAGAGTATTTGTGTAGCCTCGGGAATCATTGTTATATATTGTTCTTTAAACAAAAAAAATGAGATAATGTTGTGTGATTCAAATATTTGCTCGATTTTAGAGGTAAATAAAGAGATCACAATGATTCATTATAAGTTTGCATTTTTTATACAATTACAAGTTGAGTTTACTTTTATTCATACAATTACAATTTTGACTCCTGCATAATAGTGGAAAAAATAAATAATAAAAAAAAGTGAAGAAAGGTTGGTTTCGCTTTTATTATTTTGGTTTTAATTAACTCAGTCAGTGTTTTGCAATAACTTCACAAAGCAATACAAATTGCTTTCTATTGTGGCTATTCTAAACAAGAATTGACATTACATCCTTTTTATATTTTTTCTTTAAGTCAGCTATTTCCAGATGATAGTGAGAGAATCATGACCATGGGGAAAGCTGTGGGCTGAAAGACTACTCTGGTAACTTGTCTTTCATTTTACAAATATTACGTTTTAATCTTATAAATTTTGGATGATCGCTATATTGTTAAGTCTACGGTTCTATTATAGCTTTCGCCCGTACATGGGGCGGAGTGTTGGAGATTGTACCAATACCTGAGGAGGAGCACATCGCTGCAGATGATGGCTAGAGAGGAATTAGTATGAGGGGAGGAGGTAAGTTTGGCATCCAATTTCTCCAACAAACATTATACTAAAATTCTGGATAATCATTCATCCAACAAATCATTATATGGTTTCTACAAACTGTGGTTTATAATATTGCAAGTGTTGTATCTTCATCTAAAGTTTAGTTAAATAAAATAAAGAAGGGGTAGTCAATCGAACATCTGTTAACCAAATCTACTTCACTGTCTCATATGTTTTAAATGAATTGCGAATAGGGGTTGTTACTGATATGATATGCTTGACAGTAAGAAAATCATTTTTTGTGAAATTCTTAATTGTTGTCTATAGAGAAATTCATAGCAATTCTGTCATCTGTGTCCAAATGTCTTTTATGCAACCTCCTCTCTACCAAGAGAGATATTGCAAAAATGTTTACGAGTTGTTCTCCAATTCTTGGGTAATTGCAACTGACTTATGTACCTTTGTAGGAAGATTTATCATTTGTAAGAACCGCTGCTGGCATGAAAGATTAACTCTGTTTTTTTTTTTTTTTTTTTTTTTTTTTTTTTTTTTCTTTTTCTTTTTTGAAAAACTTGATAGTGATTAATTATCAAATTAAGTTGGCATAAAAGATTATAAGTTAGATGGAAACACTGATGTAATTCAAGATCCTAATATAACTAAACTATAACTTTTGTATAATTTTATGTACGTATTTTTATATCTTTCTTTTATATATATTTTCACTATGTTGTTCTTCCTATGTACTTGCTTATTCAAAATTTCTATACGCTTCTCCATCAGCCTCAACAACCGGTGCCGAAGCAATGCGAGCTGTTACACCAAAAATGTATAGTACTCAGTTTCAGTACAACAAGATGTACATTTTATCTCTAAATACATTTTTGGTTCAGATTGCAAGTATACAATCCTATCGCGTAGTATATTATCGAGTATCAATCCATAGAGAGTATGATTAAAAGCTAGATTTTGTACTTTGCCAATTAATTTCAGAAAAAGTAAATAAAGTAAAGTACAGTAAAGTAAATGGGGAGTTTGTTCTAATTGAATCTAAATTTAGGTTCAATATCCGAAAAGAGAGTTTTAAACAATAAAAGTAAATAAATTGAAAAAAAAATGGTTTGCTTTCAAATAAAGGAGATCTAAGGGTATTTGGTCTACAATTCCTTGCTAATTCTATCTATTCGGTATTTGTTTAAGTTCATGTATGATTTGATGAGGTTTCTAACCTAATATGTCATTAAGGATCACTTTCGTGAAATTAAACGTGCCTAAATAATTCAGACTTCACGATTATGTCTTTCACCCTAGCTACCTAGACCATAAGCTCTTGTTAGTCTCCTCTCCTCAAATATTGGTACTTTACAATTAAGTCCATCATATCAATATCCGATTCGATTTGAGATGTCATAATTAGGATTTGGCTTCACGGTTAGGTCCTTCACCAAGTTCCTAACCTTAATTTCTGTAGTTCCGGCTTAGATTACAAATTGGTTAGATCCTAATCCAAACCTAAGATATTTGCATTCATAATTTGGTACTATCCTATTGATCCTAGTTAATTTTGGTTCTTTCGAATCCAAAACGGGATAACTACAACTCAAGTACTAATTATGTAATTAACACAAATGATAAATCACAGAAATTAACATCAAATCCCATAAAAGCAATCATAACAAGAACAAATAACTGAATAAGATACAATTAAACAAGTTCATGCATTGACTAAACCCCTAGAGAGAGAACTACTTCCTCATGGAGAGATCCATTACAAAGTTTGGCAAAAATAAGAAGAAATGATTACACCCTTTATCGAATAAAAAATCTCAAACTTGTCGAAATCTTGCTTAGACCTTCTTCTCCTTCCTAAAAAAGCTTCTGGAACTCCAAGAATTATCATAGATTTACCACTATATTTTATGGAAATGGACATGCACTAAGGGAGAGAGACATGAGAATGGATGTGTTCTTGAATGGGAATTAACCCCCCTCCCCCCCCCACCCCCCCTTTTATAGCCAAAGGCTATGCCCAATCAAGAGGCATAGTTGTGGGGTGAGTGGGTGCTATTTTTGGATTGTTTCTCAGGATGCCTTGTCCAAGTTTGGCTGTAAAAACGCGTCCTTGGTGCGCAAAAAATAGAAAAACTGTCAAAAACGTGTGTTTCTGGCTGTCTGCGGGTCCAGTGTGGGTGCTCCGGGCCGCACTGGAGGTGAGTACGTCCGCACTAGGCTCGGACTTTTTTTTCTGTGCAGCCAGAATGCGGTTGCATCAATATCCGTGCGTCCGCACGGATTTTGATGCATAGCTTATTATATTTTTTTTAAATTGGCATGAGTCCAGAAATCCATCTGAGTACTTATTGAGGCTGTATCGCAAACCGTGCGTCCGTACTGGGCATTTTTTCTTTATTTTTCTTCATTTTCTGCAAATTAAAATCAAACAAACGCAGCAACTTGATCCTAGGTGTATTCTATTCACTTTATATTCAAAATACAAGATATTTGGTGTTATTTTTTGATAAAAATCAGATCGAATGTGTATATAATTTAGGTCTATCAGAGGCTCACCGCTAGTTCAGTGAAATCTTTTAACAGAGTTTATAATAATTCAAAAAATAATTAAGCTATATTGTACAATTCACAAATTAAAAAATATTATCATCTAATTTTCTCGCTGCAGACTATTGGAGAAAACAATGATATTTGTATCTAGAAATAAATAATAAATTTTCTATTCAAAAGAGCCTTCATTCATTTCTAACTTTAAATTGAAACGTTTTTAAAAAAATAATCTACATATAATTTTTTTAATGAAATCTATAAATTAAATACTTCAATTTAGGAGTATTAATATGATTAAAGTATTTAGTAAACAACAAGGTAGCAAATTAAGCTAATATATATTCATTGAGGAGGGATCCATTTACAACATTTGTAAGTTATAGTATCTTACAATAATTTAGTTTTGTGATTTTAAAAGTCTAAACAATCGATTCAAACTATTCAACATGATATCTATATTAAAATATACTTGGAGATAAAATTTTAAATATTTTTTATTTTTTTACTATTTATTAAGTATTTTACAAAACAGCTCTTATGGACCATAAAAAATAACAGTATAGTAAAATACTTAATAAATAGTAAATAAATTCAATAAAATGTAAAATTTTATCTCTAATTAAGCACATTTTAATATAGATATCATATTGAACGGTTTGGATCGACTGTTTGAAACTTTTAAATCGCAAAATTAATTTATTGTAAGCTGTTTTATCCTACAAATATTACAAGTGAATTAATCCCTCCTCCTATTCAATACTAGACTTGTTCTACATAGTCGTAAATTTTATGAAAACAAATTAACTCAATTAGATATTCATAATAAAAAATAACGGAATTAAAGAAATGGATCACTGATGAGTGATCACAACACTAGGAATTAGATTGAGACCAGTAGTCGATCTTCTGCATATTTTTTCGTGAACCAAAATATGTAGCAAGCTGTTGCTTTTACATGGTCTCATGTCGCTTTAACTCTACACTCGATCTGCTTTATATTTTGGTACTTGTAGAGTGCCTTAAAAAATCAAAATCTTGCAAAGACTTAGACTCGTTTTGGTCCCACTAGTCAAAAAAACATCCTGCATTCTGCTTCCTTTCCATTCATATTTTTCTTTGTTTTTGGTGGTATACGCTTCCTATCTTTGACCAGAGAAAATTATGTTAAAACTGTAGCATTTCTGTCCACTTAAAACCACAAGGAGACACTACAAAGAAAACCAACGTTAACGTCACGTCCCATTTTGCAAGATGTGTGATGTTGGTTTGGATATTAGCTGGAGTCAAGTGAACGGTCAACTGCTAATTAAGTGCTACCTACAAGTCAAGTCGACGTCTCATGGAGTCCGGATTCTCTATTTAAAATTCTCTCATGTATTTCGTAACAAAAAAAATTAACAACAGACTAGGAACTTTATTATTTATCCGATCCGTCTTAAAGGGTACAAAAATATTATCATGTATTAACGAATATAATGAGTATCTTTTTATGGTTATGTAACGATGACTATGAAATTATTACAAAATTATCGACAAATGATCATTATTATTACCACTAGACCAAAGACTGGTTTTTATACTCTGTTTTTTTTTATAAGACAAGGGAAGAGAGAATAAGAAAACAACTTATTATTGCAATCTTACATTTACCTTTACATGTGTCTCTACTTATAGAAGAAGAAAAAAGCTAGCCGTTGCACTATTAATTACAGCCACTAACTAGTAACCACTAACTCATAGTCTATTAATTACAACTAGCCGTTATAATTTTTAACACAATCTGTTTTTTATTTTGCTACTTGTAGAGTGCCTAAAAAAATCAAAATCTTGCAAAGACTTAAGAGTCGTTTTGGTCTTACTAGTAGAAAAACATCATGCTTCCTTTCCATTCACATTTTTCTTTGTTTTTGGTGGACGTACGCTTCCTATATATCTTTCTACTCCTCACCTCCTAGTCCTCCTAAGAAGATATGGAATCAGTGCTGAAGGCGTGCTCTTTTGACCAGAGAAAATTATATTAAAACTGTAGAGTTGAAATTTAAAGTAGTGTTTGGATACTATTGGAATTATTACCAAGTTCCTTACAAAAAAATAAAAATAAATAAATAAATAAAGAAAAAAGAAAGAAAGAGTACTAGTGTTGAAATATAAAATAGAGTTAAATTATAACACAGCTAGTTATTTAATAGAATAGGAAATAGTGCATTGTAGAAAATAGTGTCTTGTAATTAATAGCAATAGAGAATAGTGCATTTCAATGGCTAGTTTTTGAATATATTGGGAACCTTTTTAAAGTTTAAAATTAACAACTGTCGAGCTCAATAAAAGTTATAGAAAATCTGATGTTATACAAAAAGTGCTTCGCCATAAGCAAGAATACAATACAAATGTCTGACAAGTTTCATTTTGTAATTAACCAGAAACTTAATTATTAAGAAAATCACATTAACATATATATGTCTCAGTACAGAGTTCACAATTGTGTATCTCATCCATCACTTTCTCATTTTTTCCTCTCCATGGCCTTAACGGAATTAATAGAGGGCTCTCTCTGTTAATTCCATCTAGGAGACAAGGCCTTGTTAACTCTCTCTCTCTCTCTCTCTCCAGATATCAAGAATAGATTCCAAATATTTCTATCATATATTCATATATTAAAACGTAGATAAGAAACATTTTCCATTTGAAATCAATAATAGTAATATGTATTTAAGAATCAGTCTTTGGTCTAGTGGCAAAGACAATGCTCTTCATGTGAGAGGTCGTAGGTTCGAAACCTGAAAGAGACAATCCTTTATGAATATTATTTAGTTAGATGACTTGACCTCCAACCTTTACCAAAAAAAAAAAATGTATTTAAAATAGCCATAGAAGTTCTATGTATAGTTCATAATGGTAGTGCTTCATTTGAAGATTTCAAATAGCAATGGAAGATCGTAATAACTAAACAAATGAAATTAAAACAATAAAACTGGGATCAATTATTAATTTAAGCAACTGGTACATGGCAGCTGGTACTTCAAAAATAAAACTACAGAGAAAAGTTTATTGGGCCAAAGATATATGGATATCTAAGTTCATTGAACCACTGAGTATGGGTATTTGGTATTTTATCTTTTATTTATTCTTTGTGTTGATATTTTACTGCCAATTGTGCACCAAATAAATAACTAGTCAAAATTCACTTTTTCCACATAGAAAATTGATGGAATTTCGTGGTAACGGTTGACTTGAGGCACCGAAGTAAGAATCAGTTTACATCATGGAAAAATACAGCACTCTCTCTCTCCCTCCCTCGCTTTCTCTCTCTCTCCTCTCTCCCTCACTTTAAATTGAAGCTTTGCAAGTTGCAACAGATATGAATCAGAACAGAATAACACAACCAGCATTAGAGACATGACAAAAGGAGTGCACCATACAATGGTTACACTTACACTGTGCTGTCTTTCACATCTTCTATTCTTCTTTGTATTATCAGCAATGGCTAGAGATATTGATCTTCTAATTTCATTCAAGAATTCTCTCCCAAATCCTAATTTGTTATCCAACTGGAACCAGACGCATGGAGTGTGTGAATTTCAAGGCGTAACATGTAAAGGAAGCCACGTGTCCTCTCTAACCATTCAAGGACAGCCACTCCAAGCAGACTTCAATTCAGTCTCAGCTCACCTCCTCTCTCTTGGCAGCCTAGAATTGCTCTCTCTCCATTCTACCAATCTCACTGGATCCATCTCATCCCTTGCAAACTGCACCATGCAACTCAAAGAACTGGACCTATCCAGTAACAACCTTCGAGGGTCTATCTATGATACAGCTTCTCTGGCGGCCTCCTGTCATTCTCTTGAGTCGCTCAACCTCTCCAATAACTTCATTGGCCAGGCGTTCAATCGCTCCTCTCCAGTTTTTGCCCATCTGAAGATGCTTGATCTCTCCACCAACAAGATCACAACCAACGAAGATATCCAGTGGCTATTCTCTAAACTTTTGTTACTCAAACATCTAGACCTCTCCAATAACACCATTAAAGGCACCATACCACAAATTACCAATTGCACCTCTTTGCAATATCTTGACCTATCTTCCAATCAACTCATTGGTACCATACCGGCTGGTACGTTCTCAGGTTGTCTAAAATTAACTTATCTAAACCTCTCATCTAACCATTTTACCGGTATGGTCCCACCTGACATAGAGGCATGCACGAATCTCATCAATCTGAGCCTCTCCAAGAATAATTTTTCTGGTGTATTCCCTATGTTATCCATGGATGCAATGCCCAGACTCCGGGTTCTAGAGTTGGCATTTAATGGCTTCAATGGTAATTTATCCAAATCTATTTCAAAGCTTACAAGTCTTGAGTTATTGGATCTTAGTGCAAACAGGTTCTCAGGCCCAATACCACGTCCATTGTGCACTTACAGTGTATCGCGCTTGAAAGTGTTATACTTACAGGATAACTATTTTACTGGGTCTATACCCGATTCACTTTGCAACTGTACCAACTTAGTCTCACTTGATTTGAGCTTGAACTTGCTTTTCGGGTCCATACCTAAATCTCTAGGGTCCCTCTCCAACTTAAAGGATCTTATAATGTGGCAGAATAATTTGCATGGTGAGATACCAGCTGAGCTCTCATCCCTCAAGTCACTCAAAAACTTACTTTTGGACTACAACAACCTAACCGGTGCAATACCTGATGAGTTAGTTAACTGCACTAGTCTTGACTGGATTTCTCTCACAAGCAACCGGCTTACGGGGTCGATACCAATTTGGATTGGTAAGCTAGAAAAGCTTGTTACTTTATCACTTGGAAATAATTCCTTTGTTGGGTCAATACCACCTGAGCTTGGAAATTGTAAGGACCTGGTATTTTTAGATTTGAACACCAACCAACTTAACGGGTCTATTCCATCCAATTTAGCAAAACAATCTGGTAAGATTGTGTTCGCAAAATCACGGGAACCACGACGGCAAGTTTCCTTTGCAAATCCCGAAAATAGTCAATGTCATAGTGCAGGAAGTGTTTTGGAATTTGTTGGGATCCGAATGGACGACGTAATGCGCTTACCAACAACACAGTACTGTCATTTCACTAGATTTTATTTTGGTGTCAGTGACATGTTTGATGGACATACAATTAACATATCAATGCTTTTTCTTGATTTGTCATATAACCAGCTTGAGGGACCAATACCAATAGAGATTTCTGCAATGAAAAATTTAATAGGCTTGAATCTCAAGCACAATCGCTTATCAGGACCTTTGCCACAAGAATTAGGTGGCCTGGTCCATTATTATTGCTCGATTTATCGCATAATACTTTTGAAGGCAGCATACCCTCATCCTTTTCGGCCTTATCTATGCCAATATTGGATCTGTCAAATAACCTACTAAGCGGGCCCATACCTCAATCGGGTTCTTTGATTACATTCCACAAATATGTTTTTGAGAATAATTCAGGTCTTTGCGGATTACCATTGCCACCTTGTAATGATTCATCCATTCCAAAAGGGGATGTGCCTCAGCAGTCATCAACAAATCATGGGTCTTCTCAGGACTGGTGGATTGCACTAGGATTACTGATCTTCATCTTCTCGATAATTGGATTTATAATCGGTCAATTTCTGCGATAAGTCAGCATTTGTCTTGGATGGAACTATCTATTTGCAAGTACTATGTTGGGAGATCTACTTGGATGAAATCTGATTTGTGTAACTCGTTAAATGTTTTGGAGTTATTACTTTTAAGTTTCAGTTACAAATTTCATATATGAATAATTGGTTTTATTCTTTTTGTTCTTTGTCAAAGGGGTTATATCATGTTTCTTTCTTTCCTTTTGTCTTCTTTTTTGTTCATTTGTGCATTCATATAGTAGGATCATACCTCCTCCTGTCTGCTACAAGTAAAAGAAACATAATGAAAAAAATGGAATGATCATAATTGATGGTTTCAATTTTGAAACCAAAAACGAAGAAAATGTATTGCCAAAAATAAAAGGAAATAGCAATTTTGTGACCCTGTACATAGTCCTTGATCGACAGTTCAGATTAAGTTTTGGAAATTCATTGTGTATGCAACTTAGTAAGTTTGGAAGATTCATTATAGTTCAATTTTGTTCATGTTCCTCTTTTCAACCTTTTTTTTTACAGCCATTATATAGATATCAACCCTGCTGGTGGACCCAACGTAAAGGCCTGCCATGGAAAGAAAATTAGCACTCTTAGAGGGAAAGGAAAGATAGTGTTATGGAGACGTGTCGTGCCATGCCGATATGATTCAAATTAGTTAGACCGGAATTGGTTGCACGTGTTTAGACGTGCTTCACAGTGCTTACACTTGACCATTTTTATTTTATGTAAAATGCAAAAAATAGGGAAAGAGTATATAAAAAAAATAGGTAATTAATTCAGGTTACATTTTTTGGAAGTTCTATTTTTTTCCCTTTATTTTTTCAATCTGAATTTGTTTTCTGTATTATTTTTTATTATTTCCGGAAAATCTGTGTAACAAGTAATTAAATAGACAAAAATTCTTTAAAATTTCTTCATAACAGGGAATAAATCCAAGTTACTTTTTGGTTGTTATTGTTTTTCACACATTTTTTTGCCAACTTGGTTATTTTGTCTTATATTTTTTTGAATTTATTCCAGCAATTTAAAGCACTTCGAGGTGTCAGATTGATTCCAGCAACCATTTTTTAGTTTGAGACGTTGGGGATCTGGATTGACAGCTCAGATTGATTCACCGGAAAACACATTTTTGCAAGAAGCGATTTATCTTAGAGACGAATCAGAGTCTAAAATGTGGTGACCTCTTACTTGATGGTTTTCAATTAAAAATCACAATTCAATGCTAGAAACAGAGCACTGACATGCATCTTTTTATGAGATCAATCAGGGGGTGCAAAAAAACAGAGCATACAAATTGCGACCATCTTCTCATCTCTGTGATTTTTTTAAGGGATTAATGAAAGAAGTCGTTAACAATTTCTCAATAGAAATTTGGGAAGTGTTGGGTTTAACTACAAACATTCAAAAATGTTCAAAGATGAAGGCCTTCGTCATAGAAAGATCCAAATAAAATGTATTATAATTAAGCTACAAAATAATACGAACTTTTACATCAAATTAAAATTAGGTATTCCAAAGTTCATAAATAATACGAACTTTTACATCAAATTAATTAACCTAATAACCAAAACTTCAGGGCCCTCGATCTGTGGGCTTCTTGTGCATAGTCTTTTTTCGGTAACCGTGATGTGCCCGTTGTCCTTTTTCTATTTTATTTTGTACATTTCTATATTAAACAACTTCCCAAGTTTTCAAGTGAGATGTTTTTATTTAGTCAGCCACGTGATCGGATAAGTTGGAAAACCATATCAAAGCAAATGAAGTTAATGTTACTCTTATATATAAACCCTCTAAAATTTTCTGCAATATCACAGGGGAGGCTGCATGCGATATATAAAATAAAAAAATTTAGTAATTTTCCTAGGAAGTTCTTATAAAATTTGAAATTGTTGAGGTTCACTCATCCACCTTTAGGTAATAACCTTCCGCCCCTGTTCTTTATTACAATAAAATGAATCAATGACGATGGTGAGCGGACTGGTTTCAATAAAATGTGGTTAATTATATAATATCTTTAGTTTACTTGAAAGTTAAAATTCTAATTGTGTTGTTTATTGTTTAGATATGATGTAAGTCAATTTGACCAATTCAAAAATCGTTTGTTATTTAATAAATTTTTAGGGTATCTTAAGAAATGGCCAGCTGAGTGACAACAGGTCAGCAAATTTAAAAATAATGAGAAAGGGACTCATGCATTGACTTGATTCTTGGCTATATTCAAGCTCTACCAGAAGATAATATATACAATGTTTATGAGAAAGGGACTTGTATCTATTTTAAGGTTGAAGAAGGGACTCATGCATTGACTTGATTCTTAATTGGCTATATTCAAGCTTTACCAGCAGATATAATATATACAATGTTTATGTATGCATCTATTTCTTCGTTCCCTAAGCTTTACCAGACCCAGTCAATTAAATGGCTCCTTTCATGTGCTGATTAATTGACAGCGTTTTGAGCTAAATTAACAACACGATGAGTTGCTGACTCCATTTTCCTTCTCTTTTTTTTCATTGCTGGCTTGTTCCTCTTTTCAACCTTTTTTTTTACAACCATTAATTAGAGAGATATCAACCCTGCTGGTGGACCCAAGGTCAAAGGCCTGCCATGTAAAGAAAATTAGCACTCTTAGAGGGAAAGGAAAGATATATAGTGTTGTGGAGACGTGTCGTGCCATGCCGATATGATTCAAGTTAATTAGTTAAACCGTGACATGGCATGAATTGGTTGAACGTGTTTAGACGTGCTTCACAAAGCTTACACTTGATTATTTTTATTTTATGTAAAATGCAAAAAATAGGGAAACAGTATAAAAAAAATAGGTAATTAATTCAGGTTAAATTTTTTGGAAGTTCTAATTTTTTTCCCCTTATTTTGTCAGCCTGAATTTGCTTTCTGCATTTTTTTTTAATTCTGGAAAATCTGTGTAACAAGTAATAGGATAGACAAAAATTCTTCAAATTTTCTTCATAACAGGGAATAAATCCAAGCTACTTTTTGGTTGTTATAGTTTTTCTCACTTTTTTTTTGCCAACCTGTGTCACACTTAGCCTGATTGATGGCCCAATTCAAGCTTTAATAGCCCAAATTAATTGACGGGCCTCCCTATTACCCAAACAAGACCAACCTAATGGATCGGTCTTTCAATATTGCAAGTTCAATTAGGATTTGAACGTAAGAGTTTGAGTGTGATACAAATATTTTTCAATATTTTTTATCTTGTTTGAGTACTCTTAGTAGTTTTATATAATTATTTTTATTTTTATTTATAATAATAATACTAATAATACTAATAATAACTTTTTATTAATTGTTATTAACTTATTATTATTATTAATTGTTACCTATGTTTGATAAGTCCACTGTGTGGCGAATGATGCGGACACCTTTTAATTGGGTAGACTCATATGAAAGTTCCAAGAGAAGAGAAAAATCAGAAGAGGGGAAAATGAGAGAAAGCGACTGTGTTGAAAAGAATAAAGATATAGAAGGGATTTTAATCTCAGTCGTTCATCATCAATCAAGCGATTTGGATTAGATAAGAAAGATAACCTCTATTTTAGACAATATATGCATCAAGTTGTTTGCCTAATAATTAATTGTAAGATAATCATTAAAATTTTCACATTGAATCGTCTTCAAACTACGTTCAAAAGCGATCTACTTCATAGGTAGTGTGTTAATTTCCATGCAAGATTTATAATTTTTTGAATTTATTTAATATCAAGTCAAGTGATCAAATGTGGAATGTTTTTTAAGTTAATTTTAATGCATTCGTTTTTTTATCATTTCTTAACCGCTTGGCTTGGTAAATTTGGAGCCTACTTTTCAAATTTTGATTTGGTAAATTTTTCAAATTTTGATGTGACAAATATAAATATTCTTAATGCTAAAAAAAATGGGTCCAGGTCAAGTTATTTTGCTCTCTATTCAATTTCTTCTTGATTTACTTGACTACATTCATGTAGAATTGTCATAGATATAGATTTACTTTTCGGACGAAATAATTATACCATGATTGAAGCTGTTTCAAATGAGGATGTAAAACATGAAATAGAGTAAGCAATTTAATTCTCCTTAAATTTAAATAGCAACTATGTTTGATTGCGGAGATAAAAATGTAAAACAGTAGGATTATCTTGTAAAATGCACTGGAATAAGTTAAATTTCTTTTTTATACAATTAGTTTACTTTAGACTTGCTCTGTCTATAGAGTTCACTGTCATCGGCAAAAAAATGTATTTCTAAATTGCTCTCTTATTCAAACAAATTAATTTAAATCATTATTTAAACAGTGAAACTAGATGTAAAACAAAATAAGGAAGATAAAACAAATAACATAATGTATGCCTTTTAAATTGAAGTAGCAATCAAATATCTAAATCAATTAACTAGAATCAACTGCAATAGAGCTCAGACAAAGCTCAATGTTTGATAAGTCCACTGTGTGGGGAATGATGCGGACACCTTTTAATTGGGTACACTCATATAGTTGCCGTGAAAGACTAAAAGTTTCAAGGAAAGAGAAAAATCATAAGAGGGGAAAATGAGAGAGAGCGACTGTGTTGAAAAAAATAAGGATATAGAAGGGATTTTAATCTCAGTCGTTCATCATCAATCAAGTTATTTGGATTAGATAAGAAAGATATATAACATCTATTTTAGACAATATATGCATCAAGTTGTTTGCCTATATAATAATTAATTGTAAGATAATCAACTGTAGTTCATTGTATGATACCACGGATAAGGCAGGCCACAAATTGCCATTTGCCATGCACTGATATAGAAATGATTTGCAAATATAAGTATGATTAAACCCAGGGATAAAACTACCATCAAAGTTCTCCATTTTGTAGTAGATATTTAGTTGGTTTGGAGATAACAAATGGCAAAGTATATCAAGGTATCAAATACACTAGTTCCTAGATTGTTTGAGATTAAATTTGCAGAGGTTAGGTAAAATTGAACTGGGACTGAAACAAATACTATACCTGAGATTATGATTCTTTTTTCCCTCAATTTTGATGTACTTTTTCGGAGATGGGATGGGCTTTACCTTTAAAACTAGGAACTAACTACTAAGATACCGTACCTACTTGTTGGGGAGACTTTGAATTTTCTTAAATCGTTTATTAGTAAAGGTAATTAATTATACGCTGAAGTCAATGTTCTTTTGGTAAATTTTTCAAATTTTGATGTGACAAATACAAATATTCTTAATGCTAAAAAAAATGGGTCCAGGTCAAGTCTTGATTGACTTGACTACATTCATGTAGAATTGTCATAGATATAGATTTACTTTTCTATCTTTTACTATTCTCCTTAAATTTAAATAGCAACTATGTTTGATTATGGAGATAAAAATGTAAAACAGTAGGATCATCTTGTAAAATGCACTGGAACAAGTTAAATTTCTTTTTTATACTATTAGTTTACTTCAGACTTACTCTGTCTATAGAGTCCGCTGTCATCGGCAAACTTTATTTCTAAATTGTTCTCTTATTCAAACAAATTAATTTAAATCATTACTTAAACAGTGAAACTAGATGTAAAACAAAATAAGGTAAAACAAGTAACATAATGTATGCCTTTTAAATTGAAGTAGCAATCAAACATCTAAAAAATTAACTAGATTCAACTTGCAATAGAGCTCAGACAAGCTAAATGTTTGATAAGTCCACTGCGTGGGGAATGATGCGGACACCTTTTAATTGAGTACACTCATATAGTTGCAGTGAAAGACTGAACGTTTCAAGGGAAGAGAAAAATCAGAAGAGCAGAAAATGAGAGAGAGCGACTGTGTTGAAAAAAATAAGGATATAGAATGGATTTAAAAAATTTAATCTCAGTCGTTCATCATCAATCAAGCGATTTGGATTAGATAAGAAATATAACATCTATTTTAGACAATATATGCATCAAGTTGTTTGCCTATATAATAATTAATTGTAACATATATAATCAACTGTAGTTCATTAAAATTTTGAGATTGCTAATAATAAGAATATCAAACCAAAAGTGTATTCCATGTTGTTCTGAACTAGCTACTGTAAATCTCAAATTATAACACTTTTTCCATTATGAAACAAAAATAGCAGCCAATGTACTTATGTGCACCCAAGAAAAAGAAAACCCACATGAAAAAACAGCTTTTAACTTCTATCCTGAACTAAAAATTCAAACTTCTTCATTTAAAAAACAGCTTTGGAGAGAAGCAATGCAAAATAGATGACTAATGAAGTTTGTTGTGATAGGTACTCATATATGCACATATATGAAACTTGTAGCATGTTAATCTTGATTAAAATATCGTTTGAACCCTTTATATTAAAAATGAATCACTCATAGTGTTTTAAATAGGAAACAAGTCTAATAATAAATATCGGTAAAAAAATAATTTTCTTTTTATATATATCATTTGTTGTTCTTGAAAAACATTGATGAAATATGAGAGAATAATAAAAATATATTATAATTATTAAGATTGAATCCTTAACTTAAAATTTTTTATCTGAAGGCACAGCTCAACTATCTCGTGAAATCCCTTTCAGAATTTGGGAAGACTAAACACTGTGATATCAAGAAATTTGATAGAATATTTAGGAAGATTTATTGTGAGCTGTGTACGAAAGTTCTCAAGGCATTTTGTATAAATCATGTAAATTGTACTTATGAAATAAAAATAAAAACAATAAAAGTATACAATCTTTATCCGTGTCTACAAATTGCAAGGGGTGTGTCTATGGACATAAAATAATAAGATTGCGTTATCTTGTTAAAAAAATGAATTCTAACATAAAAGAAAAAAAATACGCTAATTGAAACAAGGGCATTTTAGTCCATAATTATTTAAACCATACATAAACTAAGATTTTGTTAGCTGTTAATTAGAAAAATTGTACATTTTTCAATCCTGAGGCAAGTATGAAATGATTGAAAGAATAAACCAAAATATATGATACATCAAAGAAAAGATGGAGGTAGTCTCAAAGTTGAAGTTGATGGATATTAACTCATTATGTGTGTCCAATTTATTATTCGTACAAATCTAACACACATACAGATCTTAAAACTGTGAGACAAACATGCATGAAATCCATCAAACTCAAATCAACAAATTAACAAGTATTGATAGCGCAATATATAAGTAGGTTGCTCAGTATTATCAAGTTTGAATAAGACACAATTTATACTTTAATTTGTTGTTTACCAAGTAATTAAATTTTTTTTTTTTTCAAAAACCCAAAAATTATGATTATTGTATAATCAATTATAAAAGAGTAAAGCTTAAGTGCTATGGATAACATAAGGTTTCGTGCTATGGTCTAAAAAATCTATCATATAAACTTTAATCTGCGATCTAATTAAGTAGCTTAGTAAATTGATTTTGCTTTCTAACATTTTTCAGATTATTTCAAATTCTCAAGTTTCAATTTAACAAATTAAGGAATCCAATTTTTTTGTTACTTTTATTTTTCAAACAGTTTCAAATTATTTATTTTATTTTTATTGTGTATGGAAGTTTTACTTTTAGCAAATTTTTGTAGACAAATTTATTAAGTTTTGTTAACTATGATTAATTTAAATGATTTTTCTATATTTTGAAGCTTTTAGTTGTATTGTTAAAATAATAATAAATTGTCTATTGGACATCTATTTTGTTAAAATAAAGTTTTTAGGAGTAATGAATTTTATTTTAGATTGTATGGTTTTCACTTTATTTTTATTTTTCTACCTTTTCTGTTCTGCTTATTAATTACAGAAAAATGAGTTTCCAGTTTAATTGATGAGATTTGAAAAGCCATTCTGTGTTGCATTATGTGTTTATTTGTGAGGATAGCATAGCATTAATTTGTTCATTTTTGTTCTGAATCTCCTTTATTAGTGAAACATTATTAAATTTGTAGTTATTGTTTGCATAAAAGAAATTTTATGAGGACCAAAAAATTATTTCTGCTAACAAGCCAATTAAAAAAAAAAAATTAACCTTTTATTTGGATGCAGATTTTTTAATAAACAATGGAAATTTTCAAAGTTTTGATAGCTGGAGTTGTGCTGGTTGGCATGGCCTTATTTACCCTTTCTAATATTAATTTTGCTGCAGATATACTAGACAGAAGCAAAGGTGGCTGACTTCTTCATTCCTGTCAGCACATAGAAGCTCGATCTCAGTGGCGCTTTTTTTTTTTTTTTTATATATATATATTTTCTTCTTCTTGTTCTTTAATCACATTCCATCAAATTGATTTCATGTTTCTAGTCTCGATTCTAGCTCTTGAGTTCTGAGATCGATAGCTGCATGATGCCAGGCTAGGGATGGCAGCAATCTCATTATTAATTTTGTGAATCATTCAGAGACTCCACAAACATATAATTCCAAATAAAAAATGCACTTTTAACGAAAGAAATACTGACAAATTAATGCAGCATGCAGCTCCAGTAACAAATGGTATACGTCCATTACAGTTAATAGTTATTGCTCAAAATAATGACAGCCTATATTGCTCAAATTACATTAATAAATCAGATTAAACAAACATTAATTATCGAAACACATGATTCATTATCGATCAAGATAAATCTATAAAATTGCAAACCCTAATTTATCTGCTTGGCATCAAGTCATCAAGAGCTTTTGAATTTGCTGTTCCAACTGCACTCAATTAGCACTCAATTATCACTAAACCCAGTTTGATTTATTTTTTTCCCACCGATCCCCCCTCCCCCAAATCCCCGACGAAAATCCTGGATCCGCCCCTGTCACTTCAACTCTACACTTCATCTGTTTTATATTTTGGTACTTGTAGAGTGCCTAAAAAAATCAAAATTTTGCAGACTTAGAGTTGTTTTGATCCTACAAGTCAATTTTTTTTGCAAAGACTTAGAGTCGTTTCCCTTTGTTTTTTGTGGACGTACGTTTCCTATCTTTCTACTCCACACCTCCTAGTCCTCCTAAGAAGATATGGAATCAGTGGTGAAGGCGTTCTCGATCTTTTGACCAGAGAAAATTATGTTAAAACTGTAGCATTTCTGTCCACTTAAAACTATACGTCGCCTCCCATTTTGCAAGATGTGTCATGTTGGATGCTATCGGAATTTTTGCCAAGCTCCTCACAACAAAAACAGGACAAAAGAAAGAAAGAGTAGTGTTGATTGAAGCACTGAGTATGGGTATTTGGTATTTTATCTTTTATTTATTCTTTGTGTTGATATTTAACTGCCAATTGTGCACAAAATAAACAACTAGCCAAAACTCTTGACTTTTTCCACATAGAAAATTGATCAAAGTTCGTGGTAACGGTTGAATTGAGCCACTGAAGAAGACAGAACTAAGAATCAGTTTATATCATGAAAAATATAGCACTCTCTCTCTCTCCCTTGCTCTCTCTCTCCTCTCTCTCTCTCTCTCTCGCTTTTGAAATATTGGCAGCAGCTGCCAAAAACTCTCTCTCTCTCTTTCACTTGAAATTGAAGCTTTGCATGCAAGTTGCAACAGATATGAATCAGAACAGAATAACACAACCGGCATTAGAGACATGACAGAAAGAGTGCAGCATACAATGGTTACACTTACACTTTGCTGTCTTTCGCATCTTCTATTCTTCTTTGTATTATCAGCAATGGCCAAAGATATTGATCTTCTAATTTCATTCAAGAATTCTCTCCCCAATCCTAATTTGTTATCCAACTGGAGCCGGACGCATGGAGTGTGTGAATTTCAAGGCATAACATGTAAAGGAAGCCAAGTGTCCTCTCTGACCATTCGAGAGCAACCACTCGAAGCAGACTTCAATTCAGTCTCAGCTCACCTCCTCTCTCTTGGCAGCTTAGAATCGCTCTCTCTCCATTCTACCAATCTCAATGGATCCATCTCATCCCTTGCAAACTGCACCATGCAACTCAAAGAGCTGGACCTCTCCAGTAACAACCTTCGAGGGTCCATCTATGATACAGTTTCTCTGGCGGCCTCCTGTCATTCTCTTGAGTCACTCAACCTATCCAATAACTACATTGGCCAGGCCTTCAATCGCTCCTCTCTAGTTTTCACCCGCCTGAAGATGCTTGATCTCTCCACCAACAAGATCACAACCAACGAAGATATCCAGTGGCTATTCTCTAAGCTTTGGTTACTCAAACATCTAGACCTCTCCAATAACACCATTAAAGGCACCATACCACAAATTACCAATTGCACCTCTTTGCAATATCTTGACCTATCGTCCAATCAATTCATTGGTACCATACCGGCTGGTACGTTCTCAGGTTGTCTAAAATTAACTTATCTAAACCTCTCATCTAACAATTTTACCGGTATGGTCCCACCTGACATAGAGGCATGCACAAATCTTGTCACTCTGAGCCTCTCCATGAATAACTTTTCTGGTGTATTCCCCATGTTATCCATGGTTGCAATGCGCAGACTCCAGGGTCTAGAGTTGGCATTTAATAACTTCAATGGTATTTTATCCAAATCTATTTCAAAGCTTACAAGTCTTGAGTTATTGGATCTTAGTGCGAACAAGTTCTCAGGCCCAATACCACGTCCATTGTGCACTTACAGTGTATCTCGCTTGAAAGTGTTATACTTACAAGATAACTATTTTACTGGGTTTATACCCGATTCACTTTGCAATTGTACCAACTTGGTCTCACTTGATTTGAGTTTGAACTTTCTTTTCGGGTCCATACCTAATTCTCTAGGGTCCCTCTCCAACTTAAAGGATCTTATAATGTGGCAGAATAATTTGCATGGTGAGATACCATCTGAGCTCTCATCCCTCAAGTCACTCAAAAACTTACTTTTGGACTACAACAACCTAACCGGTGCAATACCTGATGGGTTAGTTAACTGTACTAGTCTTGACTGGATTTCCCTGACAAGCAACCGGCTTACGGGGTCGATACCAAGTTGGATTGGTAAGCTAGAAAAGCTTGTTACTTTATCACTTGGTAATAATTCTTTTATTGGGTCAATACCACCTGAGCTTGGAAATTGTAAGGACTTGGTATTTTTAGATTTGAACAACAACCAACTTAACGGGTCTATTCCATCTAGTTTAGCAAAACAATCTGGTAAGATTGTGTTCGCAAAATCACGGGAACCTCGATGGCAATTTTCCTTCGGAAACCCCAAAAATAGTCAATGTCATAGTGCAGGAAGTGTTTTGGAATTTGTTGGGATCCGAATGGACGACATAATGCGCTTACCAACAACACAGTATTGTCATTTCACTAGATTTTATTTTGGTGTCAGTGACATGTTTGATGGACATACAAATAACATATCAATGCTTTTTCTTGATTTGTCATATAACCAGCTTGAGGGACCAATACCAATAGAGATTTCTGCAATGAAAAATTTAATAGGCTTGAATCTCAAGCACAATCGCTTATCAGGAACTTTGCCACAAGAATTAGGTGGCCTGATCCACTTAATATTGCTCGATTTATCGCATAATACTTTTCAAGGTAGCATACCGTCATCCTTTTCGGCCTTATCCTTGGACACATTGGATCTGTCAAATAACCTGCTAAGTGGGCCCATACCCGAATTGGGTTCTTTGATTACATTCCCCAAATATGTTTTTGAAAATAATTCAGGTCTTTGTGGATTACCATTGCCACCTTGTAATGATTGGTCTGTTCCAAAGGGGGATGTGCCTCAGCAGTCATCAACAAATCATGAGTCTTCTCAGGGCTGGTGGATTGCACTAGGGTTACTGATCTTTATCTTCTCGATAATTGGGTTTATAATCGGTCAATTTCTGCGATAAGTCAGCATTTGTCTTGGATGGAACTATTGAATTATCAGCAAGTACTATGTTGGGAGATCTGCTTGGATGAAATCTGATTTGTATAACTCATTATTAAATGTTTGGAGTAATTAATTTAAGTTTCAGTTACAAATTTCATATATGATTAAATGGTTTTACTCTTTGTCAAAGGGGTTATATCATGTTTCTTTCTTTGTTTTTGTCTTCCTTTTTGTTCATTTGTGTATCCATATAGTAGGATCATACCTCCTCCTGTCTGCTACAAGTAGAAAAAGAAACATAATGAAAAAATTGGAATGATCATAATTGATGGTTTGAATTTTGAAATCAAAATCGAGGAAACTGTATTGACAAAATAAAGGGAAATAACAATTTTGTGACACTGTACATAGTCCTTGATCGACAGTTTGTGTATGCAACTTAGTAAGTTTGGAAATATTCATTATAGTACAATTTTGTTCATGTTAAACATATTATTGGCAACTTATCATATTTGTAATAACTTATACTATAAGATTTTTTAAGAAATATGGTTATTGTCCATTAAAAATTTGAGAGATAAAAATAAAAGAATAGGAGAACCAATGAGAGAAAAACAAAAAAAATGTTGTACATACTATAAGAACTTTTTTTTTTTTTTTTGTAAAAATTGAAAAAATTGCATTGCTAGCATTATTTTCAAATAATGTTCCTCCATTTATATGGAAAAAATATTGGACATTTTATTAGATTTTTTTGTGTTTACTCGTTTTTCAAAATCATAACGTAATATATATTTTCTTTACAAATTTGCGAATTAGTATAACTAAGAAAATCTATCTTCTTTAATTTGATTTGAACTAACTAAGAGAAATTAAAAAAACAGAAACGAATAATTATTTGTTCGAGCAGACAAATAAGAACGTTATTTATTAGTCTTTGTAAAGATTTTTCTTAATTATCCACAAAATCCATATTTTTTATAATAGCTTAGACTGAATTGCCATTTCGGTCCGGAAAAAAAAAAGTTCGGACTAGAATGACATTCCAATTCTTATATTTTTTTTGTTAAAAAAAGAAAAAAATAATGTTAGTTTCATAAAAAAAATATTTATAGTTTCTAAAAAAAAATTCGTGCTGCTCTGTTCATTTTATAGGGCTTACCGTTGTCACTTCTCAAGAACAATAACCATTTTTTAGGTAAAAAATGGGGCCTACTTAACTTGCACTCAGTCTCTTTATGATTATTCTATCTCTCTTCTCTCTATCTCGCCCGACACTACCAAATAACTCATTTTCCCTGAACACTCTCCTTAGCCGCAATCTTTGTCTGCGACTTTCGACTGCTGCGAGTCCAGGGGTAGGGTTTTTCTCTGTCTGTCAAATCTTTTTTTGCTCTACAATATTATTGCTAGTCTACGCTAAAGTACTTTCTTCTTCGATTTTTTCCGAGGTATACTTTTCTTCAATCAAGCTATTTTTGCTCTACGATATTAATTATTGCTGTTGCCCCCAAACCATGGTAGCAACAGTAGATTGTTGCTTGCGAAGTAGAAGGTTTTAATTCAAGTAAGGTACTTCACAAACAATTTGCTCAGTACTGCAAAAGCTCATTGTTGGCTCTTATTTGTAAAAGAAGCCACAATTGTACCTAAATCCGGATTTAATTGATTCAAACTATGTATTTGATAGCAAAAAGAAATCAATTAAAGAAAGACGTGTACGGAAATAAAAGTTAAACAGAACAATTGGTCCATCAGTTGGTGAATAGATACCAGTATCTTACCAGTTGACATACACTGGCTACACCAATGCCCCACTGGTTTATTTCACAATCTTTCCAGCGTATTTGTGTAGCCTCGGGAATCGTTGTTATATATTGTTCATTAAACTAAAAATGAGATAATGTTGTGTGCTTCAAATAATTGCTCGATTTTAGAGGTAAATAAAGAGATCACAATGATTCATTATAGCTGAAGTTTGCATTTTTTATACAATTACAAGTTGAGTTTACTTTTATTCATACAATTACAATTTTGACTCCTGCATAATAGTGGAAAAAATAAATAATAAAAAAAATGAAGAAAGGTTGGTTTTGCTTTTATTAGTTTGGTTTTAATTAACTCAGTCAGTGTTTTGCAATAACTTCACAAAGTAATACAAATTGCTTTCTATTGTGGCTATTCTAAACAAGAATTGACATTACATCCTTTTTATATTTTTTCTTTAAGTCAGCTATTTCCAGATGATAGTGAGAGAATCATGACCATGGGGAAAGCTGTGGGCCGAAAGACTGATCTGGTAACTTGTCTTTCATTTTACAAATATTACGTTTTAATCTTATAAATTTTGGATGATCGCTATATTGTTAAGTCTACGGTTCTATTATAGTTTTCGCCCGTACATGGGGCGGAGTGTTGGAGATTGTACCAATACCTGAGGAGGAGCACATCGCTGCAGATGATGGCTAGAGAGGAATTAGTGAGAGGGGAGGAGGTAAGTTTGGCATCCAATTTCTCCAACTCACATTATACTAAAATTCTGGATAACCATTCATCCAACAAATCATTATATGGTTTCTACAAACTGTGGTTTATAATATTGCAAGTGTTGTATCTTCATCTAAAGTTTAGTTAAAAAAAATAAAGAAGGGGTAGTCAATCCAACATCTGTTAACCAAATCTACTTCACTGTCTCATATGTTTTAATTAAATGAATTGCGAATAGGGGTTGTTGCTGATATGATATGCTTGACAGTAAGAAAATCATTTTTTGTGAAATTCTTAATTGTTGTCTATAGAGAAATTCATAGCAATTCTGTCATCTGTGTCCAAATATCTTTTATGCAACCTCCTCTCTACCAAGAGAGATATTGCAAAAAAGTTTACGAGTTGTTCTCCAATTCTTCGGTAATTTCAACTGACTTATGTACCTTTGTAGGAAGCTTTAGCATTTGTAAGAACTGCTGCTGGCATGAAAGATTATCTCTGTTTTTTTTTTCTTTTTTTTTTCCTTTTTTTGAAAAACTTGATATTGATTATCAAATTAAGTTGGCATAAAAGATTATAAGTTAGATGGAAACACTGATGTAATTCAAGATCCTAATATAACTAAACTATAACTTTTGTATAATTTTATGTACGTATTTTTATATCTTTCTTTTATATATTTTTTCACTATGTTGTTCTTCCTATGTACTTGCTTATTAAAAATTTCTATACGCTTCTCCATCAGCCTCAACAACCGGTGTCGAAGCAATGCGAGGCTGTTACACCAAAAAGGTATAGTACTAAGTTTCAGTACAACAAGATGTACATTTTATCCCTAAATACATTTTTGGTTCAGTTTGCAAGTATATAATCCTATCGCGTAGTATATTATCGGGTATCAATCCACAGAGAGTATGATTAAAAGCTAGATTTTGTACTTTGCCAATTAATTTCAGAAAAAATGAATAAAGTAAAGTACAATAAAGTAAATGGGGGGTTTGTTCTAATTGAATCTAAATTTGGGTTCAATACCCGAAAAGAGAGTTTTAAACAATAAAAGTAAATAAATTGAAAAAAGATTGGTTTGCTTTCAAATAAAGGAGATCTAGGGGTATTTGGTTTACAATTTCTTGCTAATTCTATCTATTCGGTATTTGTTTAAGTTCATGTATGATTTGATGAGGTTTCTAACCTAATATGTCATTAAGGATCACTTTCGTGAAATTAAACGTGTCTAAGTAATTCAGACTTCACGATTAGATCCTTCACCCTAGCTACCTAGACCATTAGCTCTTGTTAGTCTCCTCTCCTCAAATATTGGTACTTTACAATTAAGTCCATCATATCAATACCCGATTCGATTTGAGATGTCCTAATTAAGATTTGGCTTCACGGTTAGGTCATTCACCAAGTTCCTAACCTTAATTTCTGTAGTTCCGGCTTAGATTACAAATTGGTTCGATCCTAATCCAAACCTAAGGTATTTGCATTCATAATTTGGTACTATCCTATTGATCCTAGTTAATTTTGGTTCTTTCGAATCCAAAACGGAATAACTACAACTCAAGTACTAATTATGTAATTAACACAAATGATAAATCACAGAAATTAACATCAAATCCCATAAAAACAATCATAACAAGAACAAATAACCGAATAAGATACAATTAAACAAGTTCATGCATTGACCTAAACCCCTAGAGAGATAACTACTTCCTCATGGAGAGATCCATTACAAAGTTTGGCAAAAATAAGAAGAAATGATTACACCCTTTATCGAATAAAAAACCTCAAACTTGCCGAAATCTTGCTTAGACCTTCTTCTCCTTCCTAAAAAAGCTTCTTGAACTCCAAGAATTATCGCAGATTTACCGCTATATTTTATGGAAATGGACATGCACTAAGGGAGAGAGAGATGAGAATGGATGTGTTCTTGAATGGGAATTAACCCCCCCCCCCCCCCCCCCCCCCTTTATAGCCAAAGACTATGCCCAATCAAGAGGCATAGTTGTGGGGTGAGTGGGTGCTATTTTTGGATTGTTTCTCAGGATGCCTTGTCCAAGTTTGGCTGTAAAAACGCGTCCTTGGTGCGCAAAAAATAGAAAAACTATCAAAGACGTGTATTTCTGGCTGTCTGCGGGTCCAGTGCGGGTGCTCCGGGCCGCACTGGAGGTGAGTGCGTCCGCACTAGGCTCGGACTTTTTTTTCTGTGCAGCCAGAGTGCAGTTGCATCGATATCCGTGTGTCCGCACGGATTTTGATGCATAACTTATTATATCTTTTTTAAATTGGCATGAGTCCAGAAATCCATCTGAGTACTTAGTGAGGCTGTATCGCAAACCGTGCGTCTGCACTGGGCATTTTTTCTTCGTTTTTCTTCATTTTCTGCAAATTAAAATCAAACAAACGCAGTAACTTGATCCTAGGTGTATTATATTCACTTTATATTCAAAATACACGATATTTGGTGTTATTTTGTGATAAAAATCAGATGGAATGTGTATATAATTTAGGTCTATCAGAGGCTCACCGCTAGTTCAGTGAAATCTTTTAACAGAGTTTATAATAATTAAAAAAATAATTAAGCTATATAGTACAATTCACAAATTAAAAAAATATTATCATCTAATTTTCTCTCTGCATACTATTTGAGAAAACAATGATATTTGTATCTAGAAATAAATAATAAATTTTCTGTTCCAAAGAGCCTTCATTCATTTCTAACTTTAAATTGAAACGTTTTTAAAAAAATAATCTACATATAATTTTTTTAATGAAATCTATAAATTAAATACTTCAATTTAGGAGTATTAATATGATTAAAGTATTTAGTAAACAACAAGGTAGCAAATTAAGCTAATATATATTCAATGAGGAGGGATCCATTTACAACAATATTTGTAAGTTATAGTATCTTACAATAATTTAGTTTTGTGATTTTAAAAGTCTAAACAATCGATTCAAACTATTCAACATGATATCTATATTAAAATATACTTGGAGATAAAATTTTATATATTTTTTATTTTTTTACTATTTATTAAGTATTTTACAAAACAGCTCTTATGGACCATAAAAAATAACAGCATAGTAAAATACTTAATAAATAGTAAATAAATTCAATAAAATGTAAAATTTTATCTCTAATTAAGCACATTTTAATATAGATATCATATTGAACGGTTTGGATCGACTGTTTGAAACTTTTAAATCGCAAAATTAATTTATTGTAAGATGTTGTATCTTACAAATATTAGAAGTGAATTAATCCCTCCTCCTATTCAATACTAGACTTGTTCTACATAGTCGTAAATTTTATGAAAACAAATTAACTCAATTAGATATTCATAATAAAAAATAACGGAATTAAAGAAAGGGATCACTGATCAGTGATCACAACACTAGGAATTAGATTGAGACCAGTAGTCGATCTTCTGCATATTTTTTCGTGAACCAAAATATGTAGCAAGCTGTTGCTTTTACATGGTCTCATGTCGCTTTAACTCTACACTCGATCTGCTTTATATTTTGGTACTTGTAGAGTGCCTTAAAAAATCAAAATCTTGCAAAGACTTAGACTCGTTTTGGTCCCACTAGTCAAAAAAACATCCTGCATTCTGCTTCCTTTCCATTCATATTTTTCTTTGTTTTTGGTGGACGTATACGCTTCCTATCTTTGACCAGAGAAAATTATGTTAAAACCGTAGCATTTCTGTCGACTTAAAACCACAAGGAGACAGTACAAAGAAAACCAACGTTAACGTCACGTCCCATTTTGCAAGATGTGTGATGTTGGTTTGGATATTAGCTGGAGTCAAGTCAACGGTCAACTGCTAATTAAGTGCTACCTGAAAGTCAAGCCGACGTCTCATGGACTCCGGATTCTCTATTTAAATTTCTCTCATGTATTTCGTAACAAAAAAATAGCAACGGAACACGAGCTTTATTATTTATCCGATCCGTCTTAAAGGGTACAAAAATATTATCATGTATTAACGAATATCATGAGTATCCTTTTATGGTTATCTAACGATCCGATGACTATGAAAATATTAAGAAAATTATTGGCAAATAATCATATACAATGAATATACAATGATCATGTGCATTTGTTATTAGACTAAAGACTGATTCTTACACTCTCTTATTTTTTATAAGACGAGAGAAAAGAGAATAAGAAAACAACTTATTATTGCAATCTTATATTTTGTTTTACATGTGTCTCTACTTACAAAAAAAAATATAAAAACTAGCCATTGCACTATTAATTACAACCACTAACTCGTAGTCTATTATTTACACCTAGCCGTTAATATTTAAATCTACTAGCCGTTATAATTTTTAACAGTACCCCACAAACTAGGAATGCATATATTGTATAATTCTAGCTTACTTGTAATTAATTTCCTGAAATGGATCCGGATCTAAGCCTTCGGTGAAAATATCTGCGAGTTGATTTTCACTTTTTACGTATGGTGTTTCAATTTCATTTGCTTGAACTTTTTTTCTAATAAAGTGACAATTCACTTCTATATGTTTTGTTCACTCATGAAATACGGGATTTGAAGATATATGTCGTGCCAAATTGTTGTCGCAATACATTTTCATCGGTTCTTGAGTTTTAAATCCCAAATAGGAGTTGTTTGATTCATGTTAGTTCACTTGTAGTGGATGCTATGGCATGATATTCGGCTTCGGTGCTTAATTGTGCTACAACATTTAATTTCTTGCTTTTTTATGTGATTAAATTTCCGTCTACAAAGGTGCAAAAATCGGTTGTTGATTTTCTATTGAAGTTTCCGGCCCAATCTGCATCGTACACTAGTGGAAAATATGGAATCATGATCGGTTATATACGCATATCAGTATCGGAATACAACCGATCCTGATGAAGGCGATACTGATACTATCAGGATCGGTTTTGTATTTTTTAAAGAACCGATCCAAATAGTAACTATTAGGATCGGTTGTTTATTATAACCGATCTTAATAGCAGTTATCTGGATCGGTTTTGTATTTTTTAAAGAACCAATCCAAATAGTAACTATTAGGATCGGTTGTTTATTATAACCGATCTTAATAGCAGTTATCTGGATCGGTTTTTCTTAACAAACCGATCCTAATAGTTATATTCTGGATCGGATTTTTTCATATCCTCGTTCTTAAAAAAAAAAAAAACTTTTAGGATCGGTTATTAAAAAATAACCGATACTAATATTTTTTTTTTTTTTAGAATTATGATCTGAAAAAAAAAACTTTTAGGATCAGTTATTTTTTAATAACCGATCCTAAAAGTTTTTTTTTTTTTTTTGGAATTATGATCTGAAAAAAAAAACTTTTAGGATCGGTTATTTTTTAATAACCGATCCCAAAAGTTTTTTTTTTTTTTTTTTTAGAATTAGGATCGGTTATTTAAACAACCGATCCTAATAGTGGTAATCTGGATCGGTTGTTTAAAATAACCGAACCTGATGTTTTATTGAAGCTAAAAAAAATATTTTTATTTATTTGACCAGCTTCCATATATATTTTGCTGGCCAGCATCCTAAATTTTTTTTTTTTGCATAGTAAGAAGTAATAATCAAATATCATATACACATCCTAAATTAAATATCATACACATCTTAAATTATTACAAAAAATTCATGTTTATCCAAAGTTTTCTGAAGCATTACATATTATAACAAGAAATTTAAATCCAAAAAAAATTAATTAACAAACATACAAGTGACTAATTGAGCTATTTCTTCAATTAACACACATTTATGCAATTAATGTAAAGCACAACTATAAAAAAACAATAATTACCTCTTTTGCAATCACATCACTTGAGATTAGAAAAGACCCGACAAACAAAAACAAAGGTAACAATTAGATGGAAAAATATTTTACAATAAAAAATACAAAAAAAATGTGTTTTTAAAAGTATAATAATGAGAACATTAGATAAAGGTAATACCATGATAGTTGATCGGCCGGATGATTAAGTAACTTGAGCGAGATGTCCTCAAGACTGTAAAATAATATACAAACACCATTAATTAATTTTTGAAACAATAAAAAAAATTAAAAACTGACACAATTGAGAGGCTCGGCTTTGAGAGGAAGAGACGGCGAGAAAGAGAGAGAGAGACACGGAGGAGAGGGAGAGACAGAGACAGAGAGAGAGAGACAAAGAGTACTGAGGATTTGAGAGGGAGATACGGAGACACAGAGAGAGAGACGCTAAGTTGAAAATGAGAGGCGCGAAATGAAAATAAGAAGAACCCTAAGCAGGTTATATAGGGAGTTATCATTAGGATCGGTTATTTATAAAAAACCGATCTTGATAATTTATATAAGAAAAATCACTAAGGTAAACCCCACTCATATTGATGGTCTATCAACCATCAAACGGCTACCATTTATTTTCTTTTCTGTTTGGTAATGCATGTACACCGATAAATATTAAGAAAAATGTGAAAAATATAAAAATTATTTATTTGTGTTTGTATGGCCAAATCAACTCTACTATGATCAATTTTGTACAATTTTATTATTATTAATGGCATCAAATTGTTAAATGGAATGCAGACCGTTCATTTCTGCATGATCATCCAACGGTGGGTCTGTAATTAAATGACATGTAATAATTTTTAAAATGATCAAGATATAACATGGAACATTAATAACGTAAAAGTGCCGAAGGCCCGACAACAGTAAGTTTTGATCCAACGTAAACTATTTACGGCCGTGCGATGTTGCTATATTGTTTTGCTTTGATGAACTAGTAAACGAATCCCGGATTGTATCAAATTTTATAATGGTGAAATTAATATGACATTCTTTCATTTTAACGGTTCCGATCGACTAAATGCTGATGTTCGTATTCGTTCCTTCACAACCCCACACAACAAGGGTTCAAGTCCTATGTATATTATTATATGGCACAAGTCATTGATGCATCATGCATGATTGTATAAAAAAATTCAATAGTCAAAATGACTTCAAAATGTAATATCAATGTCAAATAATTAATTATATTATCACATAAATTTTAATAATATAAATTACATTAATTTTCATCAAAAAAAATTTATAATTGAACCATATGCCATATACAACAGCCACATATATATTCTATTAATCATCACACTAATTACATATAACACAAATGCCTAAATACATATACTTCTCATTATTAAAATTACAAACATAAATATTTTAAAATATTGAAAAAAAACTAATTATAAAATGAAATTTGCTATCTCAATTTTGAAGCTGTCACTGTGCTAATTTGCTTTTAATCCGAACATAGCATTTTAGACCTCATACAGCACACCACACAAAGTTGGTTCTGCAAAAAAAAAAAAATAGTATTAGGATTGGTTATTTGAAATAACTGATTCTAATACAATATTTTTTTTTTCAAAGTTGTTTCTAAAAAAATAAAAAAATTACTATCAGGATTGGTTTTTTATAAAAAACCGATCCTGATGCTAATTTTTTTTTTGCAGAACCAATTTTGAAAAAAAAAATAGTATCAGGATCGGTTTTTATAAACAACCGATCCTGATAGTTCACAAATTAGGATCGGTTAACTAAAAAACCCGATATAATTAGTTTTTAGAATCGGTTTTGTTCAGAAAACTGATCCAGATAGGTATTAGTATCGGTTGTTTCATATAGCCGATCCAGATAGGCCGATCCTGATTCATGTTTTTCCACTAGTGGTAATAGCCACATCTATCATTAGAATTATTATTTTCATCGAAATACATTTATCGGGATTATTTTTTAAAAATCTCAAAATTCTATTTACGGCTTCTAAATGTGATGTTTTTAGTGAGTGCATAAATTTACTAAGAAATATCCGAATTGAGTGGCAAAGATACCGATGTGAAACATAGTGACAGAAAAATGGAAAACCAATGGAGGTGCATAGTTGTCTTACTAAGCTAGATTACTACTGCATATATTTCAAGTGCTCTGCAGTCTCTGAATTAAAGAATGGGATCACTGATCACAACACTAGGAACACTACTATAGAAATGGTCATTGTACACTACACATTGTACACAGATTTGACAATTTTATATAAAAACCGTGGAGAAATTGTAATTTTTTGGAAGCCCGAAATATCTGTGGGATCTCTACACGGATGTTTATTAAAGAATCAGTGTAGAAAGCCTTGAGAGAGCTGCACGGACGTTTATTAGGAATTGTACACGAATTATTGTTTAAATAACAGTGTAGAAAGTCTTGAGAGAGCTACACGGATATTTATTAAAGAACCGTGTAGAAATGTAAGAATTATACATGGATGTTTGTTTAAATATCAGTGTAGAAAGCTTGAGAGAGCAACACAGACGTTTAATAAAGAGCAGTGTAGAAAGGTGAAAATTGTACACGATTTTTTGTTTAAATAACAGTGTAAAAAGTCTTGAGAGAGCTACACGGATTTTTACTTAAAAATCCATTTAGAAAGGTTATTCTAGGGTTTTGATTATATAAAATACTTTTTCTTTCCAGCAGCGCCGTTTTGATCAATTAATACTCTCTCTCTCTCTCCTTCGAGCAGCGCCGTTCTAATTTCTGTGCACAAGGAGCTAGAATCTGCGATCTTTGAAGTTAATTTGTATTTTCCTCTCTATCTTGCTAAGCTTAGTCGTGTGTATATATATATATTTCTCTTTTCTTCCTCTAATTTTTTTTACTAGCTTATTATTGCTTATTTAGGTCAATACTAAAGCTTCCGGCTAAAGATGTCTGCACTTCAGACCTGTAAGATTTAAATTACTTTGCTATTTTATTTTGGATTTATGAATTTTGGATTGCTTGTGTATTTTAATTGCAAAAAAATGTAAAAAAAATTTGTATTTTAAATTACTTTGTTATTTTCCTCCTCTAATTTTGGTAACCAAAAATTTTGTTTGGTTACAAATAAAACCAAAAATTTTGCTCAGTTACCCTTTGTAAAAAAATGTAACCGGGTAGAATTTTCGGTTACCACGGATAACAATTTTTTATGATTTTCATATTATCTTACTTATAGTTTTCATTTTATTAATAGCAATTGAACTAAAGTCTGTGTAGCTCGGTTATTTTGAGAGTGACGCAGGCTAGCGTTTGTACACGGTTGTTTATGTAATAATCCATGTAGCTCTCTTCTAATCGCACGCGACACGGATAAATATCCGTGTGTAAATATTCAGGAATTTCTACACTCTCGCATTCTACACGGCAGGAAATCCGTGTAGCAATCACTTATTCTGTAGTAGTGGAATTAGATTGAGACCAGTAGTCGATCTTCTGCATAATATTTCGTGAACCAAAATATGTAGCAAGCTGTTGCTTTTACTTGGTCTCATGTTGCTTTAACTCTACACTCGATCTGTTTTATATTTTGGTACTTGTAGAGTGCCTCAAAAAATCAAAATCTTGCAAAGACTTAGACTCGTTTTGGTCCCACTAGTAAAAAAAAAGCATCCTGCTTCCTTTCCATTCATATTTTTCTTTGTTTTTGGTGGACGTATACGCTTCCTATCTTTGACCAGAGAAAATTATGTTAAAACTGTAGCATTTCTGTCCACTTAAAAGCACAAGGAGACACTACAAAGAAAACCAACGTTAACGTCACGTCCCATTTTGCAAGATGTGTGATCGATGTTGGTTTGGATATATATTAGCTGGAGTTAACTCTAGGGTCAACTGCTAATTAAGTGCTACCTACAGGTCAAGTCGACGTCTCATGTATTTCGTAACAAATCATTAACAACGGATTTACAGCTTTATTATTTATCCGATCCGTCTTAAAGGGTACAAAAATAACATCATGTATTAACGAATATATTTAATGAGTATCTTTTTTGTGATTATCTAACGATGACTATGTGGATATTATTTAGTTGGGTGGCTTGACCTCCAACCTTTACTTAAAAAAAAAAAATGTATTTACAATAGCAATAGAAGTTCTATGTATAGTTCATAATGGTTGTGTGCTTCATTTGAGGATTTCAAATAGCAATGGAAGATCGTAATAACTAAACAAATGAAATTAAAACAATAAAACTGGGATCAATTATTAATTTAAGCAACTGTTATGGTACATGGCAGCTGGTACTTCAAAAAGAAAACTACAGAGAAAAGTTTATTGGGCCAAAGATATATGGATATCTAAGTTCATTGAACAACTGAGTATGGGTATTTGGTATTTTATCTTTTATTTATTCTCTGTGTTGATATTTTACTGCCAATTGTGCACCAAATAAACAACTAGTCAAAACTCACTTTTTCCACAGAAAATTGATGGAATTTCGTGGTAACGGTTGACTTGAGCCACTGAAGAAGACCGAAGTAAGAATCAGTTTACATCATGGAAAAATACAGCACTCCCTCTCTCCCTCCCTCGCTCTCTCTCTCTCCTCTCTCTCTCACTTTAAATACAGCACTCTCTCTCTCACTTGCAACAGATATGAATCAGAACAGAATAACACAACCAGAATTAGAGACATGACAAAAGGAGTGCAGCATACAATGGTTACACTTACACTGTGCTGTCTTTCGTATCTTCTATTCTTCTCTGTATTATCAGCAATGGCCAGAGATATTGATCTTCTAATTTCATTCAAGAATTCTCTTCCAAATCCTAATTTGTTATCCAACTGGAACCATATGCATAGAGTGTGTGATTTTCAAGGCGTAACATGTAAAGGAAGTCACGTGTCCTCTCTGACCATTCGAGGGCAGCCACTCGAAGCAGACTTCAATTCAGTCTCAGCTCACCTCCTCTCTCTTGGCAGCCTAGAATCGCTCTCTCTCCATTCTACCACTCTCAGTGGATCCATCTCATCCCTTGCAAACTGCACCATGCAACTCAAAGAACTGGACCTCTCCAGTAACAACCTTCGAGGGTCTATCTATGATACGGCTTCTCTGGCGGCCTCGTGTCATTCTCTTCAGTCGCTCAACCTCTCCAATAACTACATTGGCCAGGCCTTCAATCGCTCCTCTCCAGTTTTCGCCCGCCTGAAGATGCTTGATCTCTCCACCAACAAGATCACAACCAACGAAGATATCCAGTGGCTATTCTCTAAACATTGGTTACTCAAACATCTAGACCTCTCCAATAACACCATTAACGGCACCATACCACAAATTACCAATTGCTCCTCTTTGCAATATCTTGACCTATCTTCCAATCAACTTACTGGTACCATACCGGCTGGTACTTTCTCAAGTTGTCTAAAATTAACTTATCTAAACCTCTCATCTAACCTTTTTACCGGTATGGCCCCACCTGACATAGAGGCATGCACGAATCTGGTCAATCTGAGCCTCTCCAATAATAATTTTTCCGGTGTATTCCCCATGTTATCCATGGTTGCAATGCCCAGACTCCAGGTTCTAGAGTTGGGATTTAATAATTTCCATGGTAATTTACCCAAATCTGTTTCAAAACTTACAAGTCTTGAGTTATTGGATGTTAGTGCGAACAGATTCTCAGGCCCAATACCACGTCCATTGTGCACTTACAGTGTATCGCGCTTGAAAGTGTTATACTTACAGGATAACTATTTTACTGGGTCTATACCCGATTCACTTTGCAACTGTACTAACTTGCTCACACTTGATTTGAGCTTGAACTTTCTTTTCGGGTCCATACCTAATTCTCTAGGGTCCCTCTCCAACTTAAAGGATCTTATAATGTGGCAGAATAATTTGCATGGTGAGATACCAGCTGAGCTCTCATCCCTCAAGTCACTCAAAAACTTACTTTTGGACTACAACAACCTAACCGGTGCAATACCTGATGGGTTAGTTAATTGCACTAGTCTTAACTGGATTTCTTTCACAAGCAACCGGCTTACAGGGTCGATACCAATGTGGATTGGTAAGCTAGAAAAGCTTGTTACTTTATCACTTGGAAATAATTCCTTTAGTGGGTCAATACCACCGGAGCTTGGAAATTGTAAGAACCTGGTATATTTAGATTTGAACAGCAACCAACTTAACGGGTCTATTCCATCCAATTTAGCAAAACAATCTGGTAAGATTGTGTTGGAAAAATCACTGGAACCTCTTCGGCATGTTTCCTTCGTAAGCCCCGAAAATAGTCAATGTCATAGTGAAGGAAATATTTTGGAAGTTGATGGGATCCGAAGGGATGACTTAATGCGCTTACCAAGTGTACAATATTGTAATTTCATTAGATTTTATTTTGGTGTAGCTGACAATGGTGATGGATATAGAAATAACATATCAATGGTTTTTCTTGATTTGTCATACAACCAGCTCGAGGGACCAATACCAATTGAGATTTCTGCAATAAAAAATTTCATAGTCTTGAATCTCGGGCACAATCGCTTATCAGGACCTTTGCCAGAATTGGATGGCATGATCCACTTATTAGTGCTCGATTTATCGCATAATACTTTTGAAGGTAGCATACCCTCATCCTTTTCGGTATTATCCTTGACAATATTTGATCTATCAAATAACCGGCTAAGCGGGCCCATACCCGAATTGGGCTCTTTGGTTACATACTCTAAATATGTTTTTGAGAATAATTCAGGTCTTTGCGGGTTACCATTGCCGCCTTGTAATGATTGGTCCATTCCAAAGGGGGATGTGCCTCAGCAGTCATCAACAAATCATAGGTCTTCTCAAGGCTGGTGGATTGCACTAGGGTTACTGATCTTTATCTTCTCGATAATTGGGTTTATAATCGGTCAATTTGTGTGATAAGTCAGCATTTTTCTTGGATGGAACTATCGATCTATCAGCAAGTACTATGTTGGGAGATCTGCTTGGATGAAATCTGATTTGTATAACTCATTATTAAATGTTTTGGAGTTATTAATTTAAGTTTCTGTTACAAATTTAATATATGAATAATTGGTTTTACTCTTTGTGAAAGGGGTTATATCATGTTTCGTTCTTTCTTTTTGTCTTCTTTTTTGTTCATTTGTGCATCTCTGTAGTAGGATCATACCTCCTCCCGTCTGCTACAAGTAGAAAAAGAAACATAATGAAAAAAAGGGAATGGTCATAATTGATGGTTTGAATTTTGAAACCAAAAACGAAGAAAATGTAGGGTACGGATTTTAACAGCAAAAAAATGACTCCATGCAGCGATCAGTAAGAGAACATTTTTACTTGGACCATTATGTCCATGTTTTAAAAAAGAAACTAATATAACAGCATATTAGACGATCATAAGTATTAATGGAGCATCACCTCTTAATGGAAATATTTTCTTCAAATAAATTCAAAGATATACATATGAAATCCAGAGTATTGTATTTCCCTTTTATTGTTACAAAATCAAACATTATTTTTGTTCGAAAAAACGACCCATTTATTTTATATTAAATATTGAGTTGTTGCATTTGAAATTTTTATATCCTGATTTCTGTCGTTATTATTTTTCAACATCATATAAGTTTGATTTTTATATATATATTTTTTGTACAATTCAAAATTTCTAACTGGGTCATGTTTTGTTGTCTTTTTCTTTTGATTTTGTGAACTACATAATTAATTATTGAAGATACGCATACAAGTAGATCATGAAATAAATAACTTGATTTCAAAAATAAATTTTAGGACTGCATGCTTTTGTTTCTCTTGATGAAGCTATTATCTCAAGAATCAGTACTACCAAATGAGTCTATTTTTATATTTTTTTTTATATCAAGAATGAGTTTAACAATATTAGATTAACCAACATATCACATACATATTTTGAGCCGTTACAATCTATAACGTAATAGCATAAAAATAACAACCATTAATCCTAAAAACTTTATTTTAACAATAATAATTCGAATACTCTATTCGATAAAGATTTTATTATTATACTAACAATAAAACTAAAAAATTAAAAACTAGGAAATTCATTTATTATGCTAACAATCAAATGACCTCTTAAAATATTGTAGAAAATTATTTTTTTATTATTATGCTAGACTTTCAAGCATCAAAATTTAATTAAATTTGCATAAAAAATATTTGCTTGAAACATTCGTCCACATCTGATTAGAGAAACTAACAGTTGTTACCTTTGAAAATGAAATTAGTTAAATATTTAAATTATCTTTGATTTTGATTTGAGAATTTCTGAACGAAGAAGAGAGAAACAGCGCACTCAAAGGATGAATTCGTTTTTTCTTGCAACAGTCTTTTTTTATTCAGCCAAAAATATCAATTATGATTGATGGCCAATTAAAGAAAGAATTATCAATTGATTATATTCAATTAATAGGGTAGCTATTAAAGGAGTAAATGGTCATTTTTAAAAATTTCTCTAACCTCTTGCTGCTTTGAGCCAAAACTTAGTTGTTAAAATCTACACCCAAAAATGTATTGACAAAATAAAAGGAAATAACAATTTTGTGATACTGTACATAGTCCTTGATCGACAGTTTATGTATGGTACTTAGTAAGTTTGGAAAGATTCATTATAGTACAATTTTGTTCATGTTAGACATATTATTGGCAACTTATCATATTTGTAATAACTCATACTATAAGAATTTTTAAGAAATATGGTTATTGTCCATTAAAACTTTGAGAGCTAAAAATAAAAGAATAGGAGAACCATTGAGAGAAAAAAAAAATGTTGGACATGCTATAATTTTTTTTTTTTTTTGTAAAAATTGAAAAAAATGCATTGCTAGCATTATTTTCAAATAATGTTGCTCCATTTATATGGAAAAAATATTGGGCATACTATTAGATTTTTTTGTGTTTACTCGTTTTTCAAAATCATAATGTAATATATATTTTCTTTACAAATTTGCGAATTAGTATAAGTAAGAAAAATCTATCAGCTTTAATTTGATTTGAACTATCTAAGAGAAATAAGAAAACAGAAACGAATAATTATTTGTTAGAGCAGACAAAATAAGAACGTTATTTATTAGTCTTGTAAAGATTTTTCTTAATTATATATCCACAAATTAAAATCCATATTTTTTATAATTATGCTATCTCTGTTCTTTCTCTGCTAATTTAATATGACTTAAAAATAGGATTAAATAAAAGATTAAAAATATGAAATATAAAAAACATTAATTTGACTTAAAAATAAAAAAATATATTTTAGGAAATAAATTTGATTGTTTTGGTTTTTAAAAAAACCAAAAGAATTGAGATGCTGCCGGTCTGCCGCGATCTCCTTTTCTTCCTTCCTCTCTCTCTCTCTGTCTTCTCTCTATCTCGCCCGCCACAACCAAATAACTCATTTTCCCTGAACACTCTCCTTAGCCGCGATCTCTGTCCGAGACATTCGACTGCTGCGATTCCAGGGGTAGGGTTTTTCTCTCTGTTGAAGCTTTTTTTGCCGAGGGACGTTCTTCTTCGATCAAGCTTTTTTTGCTCTACAATATTATTGCTCGTCTACACTAAAGTACTTTCTTCTTTGATTTTTTCCGAGGTACACTTTTCTTCAATCAAGCTATTTTTGCTCTACGATATTAATTATTGCTGTTGCTCCCAAACCATGGTAGCAACAGTAGATTGTTTCTTGCGAAGGTAGAAGGTTTTAATTCAAGTAAGGTTGCTATCAAATAATTTGCTCAGTATTGCTAAAGCCCATTGTTGGCTCTTATTTGTAAAAGAAGCCACAATTGTACCTAAATCAGGATTTAATTGATTCAAACTTTGCATTTGATAGCAAAAAGAAATCAATTAAAGAAAGAAGTGTACGGAAATAAAAGTTAGACAGAATAATTGGTCCATGAAATAAAAGTTAGACAGAACAACTGGTTTATTTCACAATCTTTCCAGAGTATTTGTGTAGCCTCGGGAATCATTGTTATATATTGTTCTTTAAACAAAAAAAATGAGATAATGTTGTGTGATTCAAATATTTGCTCGATTTTAGAGGTAAATAAAGAGATCACAATGATTCATTATAAGTTTGCATTTTTTATACAATTACAAGTTGAGTTTACTTTTATTCATACAATTACAATTTTGACTCCTGCATAATAGTGGAAAAAATAAATAATAAAAAAAAGTGAAGAAAGGTTGGTTTCGCTTTTATTATTTTGGTTTTAATTAACTCAGTCAGTGTTTTGCAATAACTTCACAAAGCAATACAAATTGCTTTCTATTGTGGCTATTCTAAACAAGAATTGACATTACATCCTTTTTATATTTTTTCTTTAAGGCAGCTATTTCCAGATGATAGTGAGAGAATCATGACCATGGGGAAAGCTGTGGGCTGAAAGACTACTCTGGTAACTTGTCTTTCATTTTACAAATATTACGTTTTAATCTTATAAATTTTGGATGATCGCTATATTGTTAAGTCTACGGTTCTATTATAGTTTTCGCCCGTACATGGGGCGGAGTGTTGGAGATTGTACCAATACCTGAGGAGGAGCACATCGCTGCAGATGATGGCTAGAGAGGAATTAGTGAGAGGGGAGGAGGTAAGTTTGGCATCCAATTTCTCCAACTCACATTATACTAAAATTCTGGATAACCATTCATCCAACAAATCATTATATGGTTTCTACAAACTGTGGTTTATAATATTGCAAGTGTTGTATCTTCATCTAAAGTTTAGTTAAAAAAAATAAAGAAGGGGTAGTCAATCCAACATCTGTTAACCAAATCTACTTCACTGTCTCATATGTTTTAATTAAATGAATTGCGAATAGGGGTTGTTGCTGATATGATATGCTTGACAGTAAGAAAATCATTTTTTGTGAAATTCTTAATTGTTGTCTATAGAGAAATTCATAGCAATTCTGTCATCTGTGTCCAAATGTCTTTTATGCAACCTCCTCTCTACCAAGAGAGATATTGCAAAAGAGTTTACGAGTTGTTCTCCAATTCTTCGGTAATTTCAACTGACTTATGTACCTTTGTAGGAAGCTTTAGCATTTGTAAGAACTGCTGCTGGCATGAAATATTATCTCTGTTTTTTTTTCTTTTTTTTTTTCCTTTTTTTGAAAAACTTGATATTGATTATCAAATTAAGTTGGCATAAAAGATTATAAGTTAGATGGAAACACTGATGTAATTCAAGATCCTAATATAACTAAACTATAACTTTTGTATAATTTTATGTACGTATTTTTATATCTTTCTTTTATATATTTTTTCACTATGTTGTTCTTCCTATGTACTTGCTTATTCAAAATTTCTATACGCTTCTCCATCAGCCTCAACAACCGGTGCCGAAGCAATGCGAGGCTGTTACACCAAAAAGGTATAGTACTAAGTTTCAGTACAACAAGATGTACATTTTATCCCTAAATACATTTTTGGTTCAGATTGCAAGTATATAATCCTATCGTGTAGTATATTATCGGGTATCAATCCACAGAGAGTATGATTAAAAGCTAGATTTTGTACTTCGCCAATTAATTTCAGAAAAAATGAATAAAGTAAAGTACAATAAAGTAAATGGGGGGTTTTTTCTAATTGAATCTAAATTTGGGTTCAATACCCGAAAAGAGAGTTTTAAACAATAAAAGTAAATAAATTGAAAAAAGATTGGTTTGCTTTCAAATAAAGGAGATCTAGGGGTATTTGGTTTACAATTTCTTGCTAATTCTATCTATTCAGTATTTGTTTAAGTTCATGTATGATTTGATGAGGTTTCTAACCTAATATGTCATTAAGGGTCACTTTCGTGAAATTAAACGTGTCTAAGTAATTCAGACTTCACGATTAGATCCTTCACCCTAGCTACCTAGACCATTAGCTCTTGTTAGTCTCCTCTCCTCAAATATTGGTACTTTACAATTAAGTCCATCATATCAATACCCGATTCGATTTGAGATGTCCTAATTAAGATTTGGCTTCACGGTTAGGTCATTCACCAAGTTCCTAACCTTAATTTCTGTAGTTCCGGCTTAGATTACAAATTGGTTCGATCCTAATCCAAACCTAAGGTATTTGCATTCATAATTTGGTACTATCCTATTGATCCTAGTTAATTTTGGTTCTTTCGAATCCAAAACGGAATAACTACAACTCAAGTACTAATTATGTAATTAACACAAATGATAAATCACAGAAATTAACATCAAATCCCATAAAAACAATCATAACAAGAACAAATAACCGAATAAGATACAATTAAACAAGTTCATGCATTGACCTAAACCCCTAGAGAGATAACTACTTCCTCATGGAGAGATCCATTACAAAGTTTGGCAAAAATAAGAAGAAATGATTACACCCTTTATCGAATAAAAAACCTCAAACTTGCCGAAATCTTGCTTAGACCTTCTTCTCCTTCCTAAAAAAGCTTCTTGAACTCCAAGAATTATCGCAGATTTACCGCTATATTTTATGGAAATGGACATGCACTAAGGGAGAGAGAGATGAGAATGGATGTGTTCTTGAATGGGAATTAACCCCCCCCCCCCCCCCCCCCCCCTTTATAGCCAAAGACTATGCCCAATCAAGAGGCATAGTTGTGGGGTGAGTGGGTGCTATTTTTGGATTGTTTCTCAGGATGCCTTGTCCAAGTTTGGCTGTAAAAACGCGTCCTTGGTGCGCAAAAAATAGAAAAACTATCAAAGACGTGTATTTCTGGCTGTCTGCGGGTCCAGTGCGGGTGCTCCGGGCCGCACTGGAGGTGAGTGCGTCCGCACTAGGCTCGGACTTTTTTTTCTGTGCAGCCAGAGTGCAGTTGCATCGATATCCGTGTGTCCGCACGGATTTTGATGCATAGCTTATTATATCTTTTTTAAATTGGCATGAGTCCAGAAATCCATCTGAGTACTTAGTGAGGCTGTATCGCAAACCGTGCGTCTGCACTGGGCATTTTTTCTTCGTTTTTCTTCATTTTCTGCAAATTAAAATCAAACAAACGCAGTAACTTGATCCTAGGTGTATTATATTCACTTTATATTCAAAATACACGATATTTGGTGTTATTTTGTGATAAAAATCAGATGGAATGTGTATATAATTTAGGTCTATCAGAGGCTCACCGCTAGTTCAGTGAAATCTTTTAACAGAGTTTATAATAATTAAAAAAATAATTAAGCTATATAGTACAATTCACAAATTAAAAAAATATTATCATCTAATTTTCTCTCTGCATACTATTTGAGAAAACAATGATATTTGTATCTAGAAATAAATAATAAATTTTCTGTTCCAAAGAGCCTTCATTCATTTCTAACTTTAAATTGAAACGTTTTTAAAAAAATAATCTACATATAATTTTTTTAATGAAATCTATAAATTAAATACTTCAATTTAGGAGTATTAATATGATTAAAGTATTTAGTAAACAACAAGGTAGCAAATTAAGCTAATATATATTCAATGAGGAGGGATCCATTTACAACAATATTTGTAAGTTATAGTATCTTACAATAATTTAGTTTTGTGATTTTAAAAGTCTAAACAATCGATTCAAACTATTCAACATGATATCTATATTAAAATATACTTGGAGATAAAATTTTATATATTTTTTATTTTTTTACTATTTATTAAGTATTTTACAAAACAGCTCTTATGGACCATAAAAAATAACAGCATAGTAAAATACTTAATAAATAGTAAATAAATTCAATAAAATGTAAAATTTTATCTCTAATTAAGCACATTTTAATATAGATATCATATTGAACGGTTTGGATCGACTGTTTGAAACTTTTAAATCGCAAAATTAATTTATTGTAAGATGTTGTATCTTACAAATATTAGAAGTGAATTAATCCCTCCTCCTATTCAATACTAGACTTGTTCTACATAGTCGTAAATTTTATGAAAACAAATTAACTCAATTAGATATTCATAATAAAAAATAACGGAATTAAAGAAAGGGATCACTGATCAGTGATCACAACACTAGGAATTAGATTGAGACCAGTAGTCGATCTTCTGCATATTTTTTCGTGAACCAAAATATGTAGCAAGCTGTTGCTTTTACATGGTCTCATGTCGCTTTAACTCTACACTCGATCTGCTTTATATTTTGGTACTTGTAGAGTGCCTTAAAAAATCAAAATCTTGCAAAGACTTAGACTCGTTTTGGTCCCACTAGTCAAAAAAACATCCTGCATTCTGCTTCCTTTCCATTCATATTTTTCTTTGTTTTTGGTGGACGTATACGCTTCCTATCTTTGACCAGAGAAAATTATGTTAAAACCGTAGCATTTCTGTCGACTTAAAACCACAAGGAGACAGTACAAAGAAAACCAACGTTAACGTCACGTCCCATTTTGCAAGATGTGTGATGTTGGTTTGGATATTAGCTGGAGTCAAGTCAACGGTCAACTGCTAATTAAGTGCTACCTGAAAGTCAAGCCGACGTCTCATGGACTCCGGATTCTCTATTTAAATTTCTCTCATGTATTTCGTAACAAAAAAATAGCAACGGAACACGAGCTTTATTATTTATCCGATCCGTCTTAAAGGGTACAAAAATATTATCATGTATTAACGAATATCATGAGTATCCTTTTATGGTTATCTAACGATCCGATGACTATGAAAATATTAAGAAAATTATTGGCAAATAATCATATACAATGAATATACAATGATCATGTGCATTTGTTATTAGACTAAAGACTGATTCTTACACTCTCTTATTTTTTATAAGACGAGAGAAAAGAGAATAAGAAAACAACTTATTATTGCAATCTTATATTTTGTTTTACATGTGTCTCTACTTACAAAAAAAAATATAAAAACTAGCCATTGCACTATTAATTACAACCACTAACTCGTAGTCTATTATTTACACCTAGCCGTTAATATTTAAATCTACTAGCCGTTATAATTTTTAACAGTACCCCACAAACTAGGAATGCATATATTGTATAATTCTAGCTTACTTGTAATTAATTTCCTGAAATGGATCCGGATCTAAGCCTTCGGTGAAAATATCTGCGAGTTGATTTTCACTTTTTACGTATGGTGTTTCAATTTCATTTGCTTGAACTTTTTTTCTAATAAAGTGACAATTCACTTCTATATGTTTTGTTCACTCATGAAATACGGGATTTGAAGCTATATGTCGTGCCAAATTGTTGTCGCAATACATTTTCATCGGTTCTTGAGTTTTAAATCCCAAATAGGAGTTGTTTGATTCATGTTAGTTCACTTGTAGTGGATGCTATGGCATGATATTCGGCTTCGGTGCTTAATTGTGCTACAACATTTAATTTCTTGCTTTTTTATGTGATTAAATTTCCGTCTACAAAGGTGCAAAAATCGGTTGTTGATTTTCTATTGAAGTTTCCGGCCCAATCTGCATCGTACACTAGTGGAAAATATGGAATCATGATCGGTTATATACGCATATCAGTATCGGAATACAACCGATCCTGATGAAGGCGATACTGATACTATCAGGATCGGTTTTGTATTTTTTAAAGAACCGATCCAAATAGTAACTATTAGGATCGGTTGTTTATTATAACCGATCTTAATAGCAGTTATCTGGATCGGTTTTGTATTTTTTAAAGAACCGATCCAAATAGTAACTATTAGGATCGGTTGTTTATTATAACCGATCTTAATAGCAGTTATCTGGATCGGTTTTTCTTAACGAACCGATCCTAATAGTTATATTCTGGATCGGATTTTTTCATATCCTCGTTCTTAAAAAAAAAAAAAACTTTTAGGATCGGTTATTAAAAAATAACCGATACTAATATTTTTTTTTTTTTTAGAATTATGATCTGAAAAAAAAAACTTTTAGGATCAGTTATTTTTTAATAACTGATCCTAAAAGTTTTTTTTTTTTTTTTGGAATTATGATCTGAAAAAAAAAACTTTTAGGATCGGTTATTTTTTAATAACCGATCCCAAAAGTTTTTTTTTTTTTTTTTAGAATTAGGATCGGTTATTTAAACAACCGATCCTAATAGTGGTAATCTGGATCGGTTGTTTAAAATAACCGAACCTGATGTTTTATTGAAGCTAAAAAAATATTTTTATTTATTTGACCAGCTTCCATATATATTTTGCTGGCCAGCATCCTAAATTTTTTTTTTTTGCATAGTAAGAAGTAATAATCAAATATCATATACACATCCTAAATTAAATATCATACACATCTTAAATTATTACAAAAAATTCATGTTTATCCAAAGTTTTGTGAAGCATTACATATTATAACAAGAAATTTAAATCCAAAAAAAATTAATTAACAAACATACAAGTGACTAATTGAGCTATTTCTTCAATTAACACACATTTATGCAATAAATGTAAAGCACAACAATAAAAAAAACAATAATTACCTCTTTTGCAATCACATCACTTGAGATTAGAAAAGACCCGACAAACAAAAACAAAGGTAACAATTAGATGGAAAAATATTTTACAATAAAAAATACAAAAAAAATGTGTTTTTAAAAGTATAATAATGAGAACATTAGATAAAGCTAATACCATGATAGTTGATCGGCCGGATGATTAAGTAACTTGAGCGAGATGTCCTCAAGACTGTAAAATAATATACAAACACCATTAATTAATTTTTGAAACAATAAAAAAAATTAAAAACTGACACAATTGAGAGGCTCGGCTTTGAGAGGAAGAGACGGAGAGAAAGAGAGAGAGAGACACGGAGGAGAGGGAGAGACGGAGACAGAGAGAGAGAGACAAAGAGTACTGAGGATTTGAGAGGGAGATACGGAGACACAGAGAGAGAGACGCTAAGTTGAAAATGAGAGGCGCGAAATGAAAATAAGAAGAACCCTAAGCAGGTTATATAGGGAGTTATCATTAGGATCGGTTATTTATAAAAAACCGATCTTGATAATTTATATAAGAAAAATCACTAAGGTAAACCCCACTCATATTGATGGTCTATCAACCATCAAACGGCTACCATTTATTTTCTTTTCTGTTTGGTAATGCATGTACACGGATAAATATTAAGAAAAATGTGAAAAATATAAAAATTATTTATTTGTGTTTGTATGGCCAAATCAACTCTACTATGATCAATTTTGTACAATTTTATTATTATTAATGACATCAAATTGTTAAATGGAATGCAGACCGTTCATTTCTGCATGATCATCCAACGGTGGGTCTGTAATTAAATGACATGTAATAATTTTTAAAATGATCAAGATATAACATGGAACATTAATAACGTAAAAGTGCCGAAGGCCCGACAACAGTAAGTTTTGATCCAACGTAAACTATTTACGGCCGTGCGATGTTGCTATATTGTTTTGCTTTGATGAACTAGTAAACGAATCCCGGATTGTATCAAATTTTATAATGGTGAAATTAATATGACATTCTTTCATTTTAACGGTTCCGATCGACTAAATGCTGATGTTCGTATTCGTTCCTTCACAACCCCACACAACAAGGGTTCAAGTCTTATGTATATTATTATATGGCACAAGTCATTGATGCATCATGCATGATTGTATAAAAAAATTCAATAGTCAAAATGACTTCAAAATGTAATATCAATGTCAAATAATTAATTATATTATCACATAAATTTTAATAATATAAATTACATTAATTTTCATCAAAAAAAATTTATAATTGAACCATATGCCATATACAACAGCCACATATATATTCTATTAATCATCACACTAATTACATATAACACAAATGCCTAAATACATATACTTCTCATTATTAAAATTACAAACATAAATATTTTAAAATATTGAAAAAAAACTAATTATAAAATGAAATTTGCTATCTCAATTTTGAAGCTGTCACTGTGCTAATTTGCTTTTAATCCGAACAGAGCATTTTAGACCTCATACAGCACACCACACAAAGTTGGTTCTGCAAAAAAAAAAAAATAGTATTAGGATTGGTTATTTGAAATAACTGATTCTAATACAATATTTTTTTTTTCAAAGTTGTTTCTAAAAAAATAAAAAAATTACTATCAGGATTGGTTTTTTATAAAAAACCGATCCTGATGCTAATTATTTTTTTGCAGAACCAATTTTGAAAAAAAAATAGTATCAGGATCGGTTTTTATAAACAACCGATCCTGATAGTTCACAAATTAGGATCGGTTAACTAAAAAACCCGATATAATTAGTTTTTAGGATCGGTTTTGTTCAGAAAACTGATCCAGATAGGTAATAGTATCGGTTGTTTCATATAGCCGATCCAAATAGGTCGATCCTGATTCATGTTTTTCCACTAGTGGTAATAGCCACATCTATCATTAGAATTATTATTTTCATCGAAATACATTTATCGGGATTATTTTTTAAAAATCTCAAAATTCTATTTACGGCTTCTAAATGTGATGTTTTTAGTGAGTGCATAAATTTACTAAGAAATATCCGAATTGAGTGGCAAAGATACCGATGTGAAACATAGTGACAGAAAAATGGAAAACCAATGGAGGTGCATAGTTGTCTTACTATGCTAGATTACTACTGCATATATTTCAAGTGCTCTGCAGTCTCTGAATTAAAGAATGGGATCACTGATCACAACACTAGGAACACTACTACAGAAATGGTCATTGTACACTACACATTGTACACAGATTTGGCAATTTTATATAAAAACCGTGGAGAAATTGTAATTTTTTGGAAGCCCGAAATATCTGTGGGATCTCTACACGGATGTTTATTAAAGAATCAGTGTAGAAAGCTTTGAGAGAGCTGCACGGACGTTTATTAGGAATTGTACACGAATTATTGTTTAAATAACAGTGTAGAAAGTCTTGAGAGAGCTACACGGATATTTATTAAAGAACCGTGTAGAAATGTAAGAATTATACATGGATGTTTGTTTAAATATCAGTGTAGAAAGCTTGAGAGAGCAACACAGACGTTTAATAAAGAGCAGTGTAGAAAGGTGAAAATTGTACACGATTTTTTGTTTAAATAACAGTGTAAAAAGTCTTGAGAGAGCTACACGGATTTTTACTTAAAAATCCATTTGGAGAGGTTATTCTAGGGTTTTGATTATATAAAATATTTTTTCTTTCCAGCAGCGCCGTTTTGATCAATTAATACTCTCTCTCTCTCTCCTTCCAGCAGCGCCGTTCTAATTTCTGTGCACAAGGAGCTAGAATTTGCGATCTTTGAAGTTAATTTGTATTTCTCCTCTCTATCTTGCTAAGTTTAGTCGTGTGTATATATATATATATATATATATATTTCTCTTTTCTTCCTCTAATTTTTTTTTACTAGCTTATTATTACTTATTTAGGTCAATACTAAAGCTTCTGGCTAAAGATGTCTGCAGTTCAGACCTGTAAGATTTAAATTACTTTGCTATTTTATTTTGGATTTATGAATTTTGGATTGCTTGTGTATTTTAATTGCAAAAAAATGTAAAAATTTTTGTATTTTAAATTACTTTGTTATTTTCTTCCTCTAATTTTGGTAACCAAAAATTTTGTTTGGTTACAAATAAAATCAAAAATTTTGCTCAGTTACCCTTTGTAAAAAAATGTAACCGGGTAGAATTTTCGGTTACCACGGATAACAATTTTTTATGATTTTCATATTATCTTACTTATAGTTTTCATTTTATTAATAGCAATTGAACTAAAGTCTGTGTAGCTCGGTTATTTTGAGAGTGACGCAGGCTAGCGTTTGTACACGGTTGTTTATGTAATAATCCATATAGCTCTCTTCTAATCGCACACGACACGGATAAATATCCGTGTGTAAATATTCAGGAATTTCTACACCCTCGCATTCCACACGGCAGGAAATCCGTGACCAGTAGTCGATCTTCTGCATAATATTTCGTGAACCAAAATATGTAGCAAGCTGTTGCTTTTACTTGGTCTCATGTTGCTTTAACTCTACACTCGATCTGTTTTATATTTTGGTACTTGTAGAGTGCCTCAAAAAATCAAAATCTTGCAAAGACTTAGACTCGTTTTGGTCCCACTAGTCAAAAAAAAGCATCCTGCTTCCTTTCCATTCATATTTTTCTTTGTTTTTGGTGGACGTATACGCTTCCTATCTTTGACCAGAGAAAATTATGTTAAAACTGTAGCATTTCTGTCCACTTAAAAGCACAAGGAGACACTACAAAGAAAACCAACGTTAACGTCACGTCCCATTTTGCAAGATGTGTGATCGATGTTGGTTTGGATATATATTAGCTGGAGTTAACTCTAGGGTCAACTGCTAACTAAGTGCTACCTACAGGTCAAGTCGACGTCTCATGTATTTCGTAACAAATCATTAACAACGGATTTACAGCTTTATTATTTATCCGATCCGTCTTAAAGGGTACAAAAATAACATCATGTATTAACGAATATAATTAATGAGTATCTTTTTTGTGATTATCTAACGATGACTATGTGGATATTATTTAGTTGGGTGGCTTGACCTCCAACCTTAACTTAAAAAAAAAATGTATCTAAAATAGCAATAGAAGTTCTATGTATAGTTCATAATGGTTGTGCTTCATTTGAGGATTTCAAATAGCAATGGAAGATCGTAATAACTAAACAAATGAAATTAAAACAATAAAACTGGGATCAATTATTAATTTAAGCAACTGTTATGGTACATGGCAACTGGTACTTAAAAAAGAAAACTACAGAGAGAAGTTAACCACTGAGTATGGGTATTTGGTATTTTATCTTTTATTTATTCTTTGTGCTGATATTTTACTGCCAATTGTGCACCAAATAAACAACTAGTCAAAACACACTTTTTCCACATAGAAACTTGATGGAATTTCGTGGTAACGGTTGACTTCCGCCACTAAAGAAGACCGAAGTAAGAATCAGTTTACATCATGGAAAAATACAGCACTCTCTCTCCCTCCCTCGCTCTCTCTCTCTCCTCTCTCTCTCACTTTAAATTGAAGCATTGCAACTTGCAACAGATATGAATCAGAACAGAATAACACAACCAGCATTAGAGACATGACAAAAGGAGTGCAGCATACAACGGTTACACTTACACTGTGCTGTCTTTCGTATCTTCTATTCTTCTCTATATTATCAGCAATGGCCAGAGATATTGATCTTCTAATTTCATTCAAAAATTCTCTCCCAAATCCTAATTTGTTATCCAACTGGAACCAGACGCATGAAGTGTGTGAATTTCAAGGCGTAACATGTAAAGGAAGCCACGTGTCCTCTCTGACCATTCGAGGGCAGCCACTCGAAGCAGATTTCAATTCAGTCTCAGCTCACCTCCTCTCTCTTGGCAGCCTAGAATCGCTCTCTCTCCATTCTACCAGTCTCACTGGATCCATCTCATCCCTTGCAAACTGCACCATGCAACTCAAAGAGCTGGACCTATCCAGTAACAACCTCCGAGGGTCTATCTATGATACAGCTTCTCTGGCGGCCTCCTGTCATTCTCTTGAGTCGCTCAACCTCTCCAATAACTTCATTGGCCAGGCATTCAATCGCTCCTCTCCAGTTTTTGCCCATCTGAAGATGCTTGATCTCTCCACCAACAAGTTCACAACCAACGAAGATATCCAGTGGCTATTCTCTAAACTTTTGTTACTCAAACATCTAGACCTCTCCAATAACACCATTAAAGGCACCATACCACAAATTACCAATTGCACCTCTTTGCAATATCTTGACCTATCTTCCAATCAATTCATTGGTACCATACCGGCTAGTACGTTCTCAGGTTGTCTAAAATTAACTTATCTAAACCTCTCATCTAACAATTTTACCGGTATGGTCCCACCTGACATAGAGGCATGCACAAATCTTGTCACTCTGAGCCTCTCCATGAATAACTTTTCTGGTGTATTCCCCATGTTATCCATGGTTGCAATGCGCAGACTCCAGGGTCTAGAGTTGGCATTTAATAACTTCAATGGTATTTTATCCAAATCTATTTCAAAGCTTACAAGTCTTGAGTTATTGGATCTTAGTGCGAACAAGTTCTCAGGCCCAATACCACGTCCATTGTGCACTTACAGTGTATCTCGCTTGAAAGTGTTATACTTACAGGATAACTATTTTACTGGGTTTTTACCCGATTCACTTTGCAATTGTACCAACTTGGTCTCACTTGATTTGAGTTTGAACTTTCTTTTCGGGTCCATACCTAATTCTCTAGGGTCCCTCTCCAACTTAAAGGATCTTATAATGTGGCAGAATAATTTGCATGGTGAGATACCATCTGAGCTCTCATCCCTCAAGTCACTCAAAAACTTACTTTTGGACTACAACAACCTAACCGGTGCAATACCTGATGGGTTAGTTAACTGTACTAGTCTTGACTGGATTTCCCTGACAAGCAACCGGCTTACGGGGTCGATACCAAGTTGGATTGGTAAGCTAGAAAAGCTTGTTACTTTATCACTTGGTAATAATTCTTTTATTGGGTCAATACCACCTGAGCTTGGAAATTGTAAGGACTTGATATTTTTAGATTTGAACAACAACCAACTTAACGGGTCTATTCCATCCAATTTAGCAAAACAATCTGGTAAGATTGTGTTCGCAAAATCACGGGAACCACGACGGCAAGTTTCCTTCGCCTTCCCTGAAAATAGTCAATGTGATACTGCAGGAAGTGTTTTGGAATTTGATGGGATCCGAAGTGATGACATAATGCGCTTACAAGCAACACAGTATTGTAATTTCACTAGATTTTATTTTCGTGTCAGTGACAATTTTGATGGATATAGAAATAACATATCAATGATTTTTCTTGATTTGTCATACAACCAACTCGAGGGACCAATACCAATTGAGATTTCTGCAATGAAAAGTTTAATAGTCTTGAATCTCAAGCACAATCGCTTATCAGGACCTTTGCCAGAATTGGATAGCATGATCCACTTATTAGAGCTTGATTTATCGCATAATACTTTCGAAGGCAGCATACCCTCATCCTTTTCGCTATTATCCTTGACAACATTGGATCTGTCAAATAACTGGCTAAGCGGGCCCATACCCGAAATGGGTTCGTTGGTTACATTCCCTAAATATGTTTTTGAGAATAATTCAGATCTTTGCGGGTTACCATTGCCACCTTGTAATGATTGGTCCGTTCCAAAGGGGGATGTGTCTCAACAATCATCCACAAATCATAGGTCTTCTCAGGGCTGGTGGATTGCACTAGGGTTACTGATCTTCATCTTCTTGATAATTGGGTTTATAATTGGTCAATTTCTGCGATAAGTCAGCATTTGTCTTGAATGGAACTATCTATCTGCAAGTACTATGTTGGGAGATTTGCTTGGATGAACTGTGGTTTGTATAACTCATTAAATGTTTTGGAGTTAATAATTTAAGTTTCAGTTACAAATTTCATATGTGAATAATTGATTTTACTCTTTGTCAAAGGGGTTATATCATTTTTTTTTTCTTTTTGTCTTCTTTTTTGTTCATTTGTGCATCTATATAGTGGGATCATATATACTCATGTCTGCTACGAGTAGAAAAAGAAACATAATGAAAAAAAAGGAATGATCATAATTGATAGTTTGAATTTTGAAGATTCATTATAGTACAATTTTATTCATGTTAGACCTATGGTTGGCAACTTATCATATATAGTTAACTATTACCCTTTTTTTTTTATTCTCTAAATAGGCTTGGGTTTGTTATACTATAAGATTTTTTCTTTTAAGAAATATAGTTATTGTCCTTTACAATTTGAGAGATAAAAAATAAAAGAATAGGAGAACCAAGGAGAGAAAAAAAATGTTGGACACACTATAAGATGCTTTTTTTTTTTGTAAAAATTGAAAAAATTGCATTGCTAGCATTATTTTAATGTTGCTCCAATTATATGGAAAAAATATTGGACATACTATAATTTTTTTTTTGTGTTTACTCGCTTTTCAAAATCATAATGTAATATATATATTTTCCTTACAAATTTGCGAATTAGTATAACTAAGAAAATCTATCAGTTTTAATTTGATTTGTGCTAACTAATTAAGAGAGAGAAAAAAAATAGAAACAAATAATTCTCTTTGTTCGAGTAGACAAAATAAGAACGTTATTTATTAGTCTTTGTAAAAAAATTTCTAAATTATCAACAAAATCCATATTTTTATAATTATTCTATCTCTGTTCATTCTCTGCTAATTTAATATGACTTAAAAAACGATTAAATAAAAGATTAAAAATATGAAATACAAAAAACATTAATTTAACTTAAAAAAATAAAAAATATATTTTAGCAAACCAACTTTAATTGTTTTGGTTTTTAAAAAAAAAAACATAAGAATTGAGATGTCACTTCGATTTGAAGTATTTTTTTCGGACCGAATTGTCATTTCGGTCAGAGCCATTTTCACAGATTTTGAAAAAAATGATGTTGTAAAACTTGTGGAAATAGCTCAGATTGAATTTCCATTTCGGTTCGGAAAAAAAAAGTTCGGACCCAAATGACATTTCAGTTCTTATCGTTTTTGTTAAAAAAAAAAGGAATGTTAGTTTCATAAAAAAAAAATTATAGTTTCTAAAAAATAAATTTGTACTGCTCTGTTCATTTTATAGGTCTTTCGGCTGTCACTTCTCAATGACAATAACCATTTTTTGAGGTAAAAAATGGGGCCTACTTAACTTGCACTCAGATATATTCATTAAATAAAAATTGCTAAACTAATTTAGTGAAATCTTTTAATGGTTTGCTAAACTAATTTAGTGAAATCTTTTAACAGAGTTTAGAATAGTTGAAAATAATAATTAAGCTATATGGTACAATTCACAAATTAAAAATATTATCATCTAATTTTCTCTTTGAACACTACATGATAAAACAATGATATTTGTATCTAGAAATAAATAATAAATTTTCTGTTCCAAAGAGCATGCATTCATTTCTAACTTTAAATTGAAACGTTTTTTAAAAAATAATCTACATATAATTTTTTTTTAATGAAATCTATAAATTAAATACTCCAATTTACGAGTATTAATATGATTAAAGTATTTAGTAAACAACATGGTAGCAAATTAAGTTAAAATATATATTCAACTTACAACATTTGTTTGTTTCTCCTTTTGATGAATACAAGTTCGTTTTTCCTTTTGATGAATACTACAAGTTAAAATATAACAAAGGTTTGTTTTTCCTTTTGATGAATACAAATTCGTTTATTTCCTAATTATAGAACTCCATATGAGATCGAGAACGCGATAACAAAGGTGTCCATCAATGATGTTATATATTTAGCAAAAAAAAAAATGTAAATATGGACCAACCAATTTTGAGCAATGTACAGTTGTAAAAACCATGAATTTAGAAAAAAATTATTTAATTGCACCACTAGCACAAACGAAATAAAAAATTATAATGCAGAGTAGATGCAAAGTGAACCAGAAATTTTAATGTTCAACAATTTGACAAGAATAAGTTCAAATTGAGATTTAATCATAAAAGATAACTTCAAAATGAGATCTATTGGAGATATATTTTAGAATTGTAAAGAATCTTTCTATTGAAACAAATATTATATATCCTTTAAATTTATAAGAAATAACACTTATCTTCTGGCCTTCCAATCCTGTAAAATTATAATATTGAATGCGAAGAGAAAATATTTTACATGTTTACCAATTAACTCATATATATATTCGTAATACAAAATATAAGCGTTCAAGTATCTAACCAACTTGTATAAATAAAATTCTACAATTTCAATTACAGAATCCTTTTCACAAAATACGTTGCGCACACTGTATAACCTTTCGTGATGTTTACGTGAAAAACTATACTTTCATCTTATGCACAAAAAGCTACATGAAGATGTGACGCAGCAAATCAAAATGCCCACTGAAGCGGCGATTACAAATAACGGATAAATTTTGCTGCAGTTCACTAAATTTTATTCTTTGCCACCAATGAAGAGTTTAATATCAGTGTCATTTTAATCTATATAACATCAATTTTAAAACTTATCGAATTGATTTCAAACGATAAATTCAAACCGTTCAAACTTATATAATGAACTTGTAGAATACTAATTTTTATTAACTTTTTAGAAATATTTTTATCTTTTACTATTTATGAAATATGACAAAAAATGACTTAAAATAAAAAATTATCAATATTTTATGTATTTTTTGCCATCTTTTATAAATCGAGAAAAATAATAAAAGAATTCAAAATAGTAAACATTAGTATTCTATAAGTTTATTATATAACTAATTTATTAATCTAGTTAGAAGAATCCGAATTTTTTATTAATATCCAAATTTAATATTAAATTTCAAAATTTACCCGGATCAGCGAGATTTGTCGAAATCTACCCTTTCCGGAAAAAAATTTTCCGGAAATTGCCCCCGTTTCCGGAAATTTTTTTTCCGGAAACAGACTTCGCCTACAAAACCCAGCCCCCCCTGTAAACCCATCCCCATCACTCCCATCACCATCCGAATTTCGTTTTTCAAAGGTATTTTTTTTTCTAATTTAATTAATTTAATTTATTTTATTTTAAATGGTTTTAAATAATGTCCAAATAATTTAGAAAATACCAAAATGGTGCCAAATAAGTTAGAAATACCAAAATAGTGTAGAATAATTTAGAAAATACCGAAATGGTGTAGAATAATTTAGAAAAATACCGAAATTGTGTAGAATGATTTAGAAAAATAAAGAAATAGTGTAGAATAATTTAGAAAATACCAAAATAGTGTAGAATAATTTAGAAAATACCGAAATAGTCTAGAATTGTTTAGAAATTACCGAAATTGTGTAGAATAATTTAGAAAAATACCAAAATAGTGTAGAATAATTTAGAAAATTCCAAATGGTGTAGAATAATTTAAAAAAAATACCAAAATAGTCTAGAATTGTTTAGAAATTACCGAAATGGTGTAGAATAATTTAGAAAATATCAAAATAGTCTATAATTCTTTAGAAATTACCGAAATAGTGTAGAATAATTTAGAAAATACCAAAATAGTCTAGAATAATTTAGAAAATACCAAATGGTGTAGAAAATTACCTTAGTAATATAGAACATTGTTCGATTAATTTAAAAATATTTTAGGAATCTCTTTTCCTTTCGGGTCCCTTTCGGAGCTCTGATTGTCTGATCGATCGGATTGTCTGATCTGATCGATCGGAAAATTTAAGGTGATTTACAATATTGTTCGAATTTTGTAGTATGGCAGACCCAGTACTTAAGCATAGATTTAGCTCCCTGTTGTCAATAGTTCACGGTAATCACAGGATATCTGAGGCGTCTAAGGAGGTAAACATTTACTTATTTCATTTAGAATAATTTAAAAAGTAATCAAATAAATATTGTAATTAATTTTTTTCTTATTTTAGAGTAAAGAGATTTTAACCGTGAGACATTATCGGCACAAATGCGAGTATAATGAGAGGTACGCACCGTTTTTAATTCGAATGGGCTTATATCAGCTCGCGACATTGCCCGATATCGCCCTCGATGAGGCCCTCATTCATGGACTTGTCGAGCGGTGGCGTCCGGAGACGCACACTTTTTATCTTCCATTCGGAGAGATGACAGGTATTAACAAATTTAAATATATATATTTTTTTATTCCTTACTGACAAGTCAAATATATTACAGTTTCTCTGGAGGATGTGAGTTGTCTCTGGGGTTTGCCTATTACGGGGGAGCCGGTAACGGGATTTACAAACTCGGCGAGTTTTCAAGGCCGACTGTATGAGTTGCTGGGGGTGAAAGATAATGAAGTGAAGGGGTTCATGAAGAAGAGGGGAAATGATACGTACGACATGCTTATCGTCAAAAAAGCTGTCCGTGAGCGCTTCAAAACATTACCAACAGATGCGAATGACGAACAATTGAAATGGTTAGTATTTTTTTATTTACAACCCTATTCGTATTTGATATTTTTAATAATGTACTCACATTTTAAAATTGACGGTTAGGTATGTCCATGGATTTCTCCTCGACATGCTAGGGAATACAATGTTTGCTGACAGTAGCGGGGACGGAATACCGCTGTGGTATCTTGGCATGATTGAAAACTTGGACGAGCCGAGAAAGTACAACTGGGGCGGAGCTGTTCTCGCTTATTTATATAGAAATCTATGCCTCGCATCCAGTCCTTCATGCAAAAGCATGCATGTCACACCCCAAATCCCCGGGGTCTGACAGCCTGCCGCGTGTATCTATCAGGTGTTGCATATACACGCAAGGCAGTGGATCTTTTATATGCATTACCAATATCCTCATTCGCTGCATCCGTAAAAGAAACCTAAAAATGATCGGGAGGGTGGGGGGTGAGAATAAATTCTCAGTGCGAAATTTGTCACAGTTTAGATTATTGGACTTGCAATCAAACTCTATATTCAACAATGAAACCCAAACAATAACAGTTCAAACAGATATATATAATCATAAATAACAGAATGCCAATGCTCGACAATAGTTTAATCAACCTGAAACACAGTTTACGGAATTTCCAAGATGAATTTCAAACACAACATATATTTTGGCTTAACTCAATTCAATAACTCAATTCAATAGGGCTTGTAGCAATTACAGATGTTCTTTCGAGCTGAACCATTATCAAACCCACATCTGTAGGGTTACTGACACCTACAGATGGCCAACTGCTGGACCCTTTATCTGACACCCATCTGCAATCGCTTGGCTTAACAGTTTATTAAGGTCTGGTTTGAATCATATAAAGAAAATCCTCTCTGGAATCATTCCAATAGTCGTAATATTCAATTGACCTTTCAAATGCATTAACACGTAGGAGAATGCCACCGAGCCATAGATGTTACACATGTCACCCACGATTTCCAATCACATCTCATAACATAATCACCCTCCCTCGTCCCAACCGGTACTGGGAATATCGAGGGCCGTTCACCTAAGGCCATTTAGGATCCTGGGAATCCAAGTCAGCATACAGCCCGACTTGGAAAATTCATTGGATCCAAGTGCTTAACTTCGTAAATCCATTCACATACATATCAAATCATTTAGTTCGTGGTGATCACAATAGATCAACATAACCTATAACCATACCAGCATGCAAATCATTCAATTCAGATCAATTCGAGTTTAATTTGATTGGGTTATGCAAATGCTCTACACAATTCAATGATGCAATCAATGATATTCAACATGACAAAACGAATACACAGTTTAATTCCTGAAAATAAAGTATCAAACAAGTCCAAGAATCCCGCACCTTATTATGACGAGCGTACCGCTTAATTTAAAGATCAGGCGTCTCGAATTGCCTCGCAAAATCTGGCTCGACTGAGCCTACACCTATATTATACAATTACTTGGTTTAGTTCGGTTACATTCTCAAAACTTAAATTCCAAAAGCCGTCTTTCAATTCGTCAATTCTTTTATACCTTTCGGCTCATTTATAATCATTTTAATTCAAGTCCAATTCCAAATTTACATATACACATCATGTCATATCCATTTCAATATTACAAGGCTTATGAAATTACAAGTCCAATTTACTAAGGCCCAAAACAATCAATCATTTCAATTTAATTTTATATTCCAAGATTGGGCCCAATTATTCATATACACACATCATGTCATTTATCAAATCAATTCAAAGGCCTAATCATTTAAATCAATTTATTCACAAGCCCAATTCATTAAGGCTCAAAGCCTTCTTCTATTTTATTTATTATTCAAGGCCCAAGCCCAATTAATTATACATCAATGCAAAGCCGAATTCATACTTAATCTTTTTTTTTCAGATTTTGCATAGAGGCCCTTCTTACTTAATTAATTTACGAAATTCAAGGGCTTTTACAACACACCCCTCTATCTTAGTTTAAATCATTTTAAGGCTGATTTCTTACACAATCAACCCCAAATCTTAATTAAATTACTCAAAGAGCCCTGCCAGTTCCAATACTGATAAGCATGCAAAAACCAGACTAATCACAGCACCACAACAGTACCAACTTTCGGGTAATTCGCACAACACAACCAAGGCCGGAACAAGGCACAAGACAAGGCAATAACAAGGCAGCAGCAAGGCACAAGCCAAAGTGACAACAGGTCACTACTGAACAGACCAGCAGAGCAGAGCAAACAAGGCAAAATAGAGCAAGGCAACACAACCATAACCAGAACAACAAACAAGCCAAGCAAGGCAACAGGTCAGAGAGGAAGGCAAGGCAAGGCAACATAGAAATCAAGCACCACAGAACAGGCCAGAACAGGTACTGGTACGGTACCAGTCAAGCATCAACCCAAGTCAGATCCTTGCCGAGAAAATCAACAACTCGTGCAAGGACAAAATCCGATCAATTTACACGAGCACTACAGAAATCTACCCAATTGAGCTCGCATGGGATGGATTGGAAAAAGAACGGCCGGCTCCAACTAAGCACCAGACAGCACTAAGCAATCACCAAGGCAGCACCAAGCCACCACCAGAACAGCACCGGGACAGCACCGAGCCAAGCACCGAGGCAGCACATACCTCAACCCTAGAAACTAGGGTTTCATGGGAGGGGAGGGGAGGCAGAAACCGAGAGAGAGAGGGGCGGCCTGGGGTTGTCCGAACCGAGAAGGAGAGAGAGGAGAAGGTGGCCGTGGGGCGTGAGCGGCTCGCCGGCGACGGGAGGGGGCGGAGGGGCGGAACCCTCTTTGGGTTTGGCGTAGACAGAGGGAGGGACGGGGCTGGGGAGAGGGGGGGTCTGTCACGGTAGAGAAGGAGGGAAAGAGAGAAGAGGGTTATTAATTTGGATTGCTTTAAGATTCGTGCTGGATCAGATGGAAGGTTAATATAATTCCAAACTTTAAATTGTAGCATTTAAGATCCGTGCTAGATGAATCAAATGGTCTAAACAATTCAGAATTTAAACATTGTTTCTTTTAATTGGTTTTTAAAGTCTGTTTCTTTTATAAATTCGAATCGAAGTTTCGTAAAATTTTGCAATTAATTTCGTATGAATATTTTGTACTTTTATTTCTCTATTCTAATATTCAAATCATTTGGTATTAATTGTACATCTCTATTTATATATATATTTATTTAATTAAACTTCTATAATTCATTAATAAACAAGATTTATAAATTTCATAATTTATGTGTACAAATAATTCTTATTGTTATATTTTAAATCTAGATTTCAACTAGGTCATTTACTTAACGAGTCAATTTATTTCCTTTTCTAAAATTTCATGAACTTGTAACAAATTTTTCTAAGTTATGAATTTACCGAATAGTTACAATTTATCTATAGTGCTATATTTTATTTTATGTTTAACTCTAACTTTTAATATACATAATTTCATACTTCCTTTATATTTCGAAATTTTAGTTTCGTTTTAGTCGGTCAAAAAATTTCTGCACGATCATTAAGTTAATTAAACTTTTTTATTTAAGCCAATTGATCGATTTAGAAATTAAATCATGTTTTTAAAATTTCAGAATGTAACAATGCATGGTCCCACCATGCTTCTGCAACACTGGTCGTGGACCCGATTTCAAATTCACCGGCCGTTACCGGGATCTCAACCGAATTGGGGCGCAGAAACAGAAGATACATGTCCATCATTTGCTGACATGTGGAAAGGCCCACACAATTGGGAAAACTCGTCCCATGGTGCAACCTCCGGTCCAAGTATCCCTCGCGACCAGATTCAGAAACTGACGGATAACATGGTCAATTGGCAGCCATATGCATCTGTTTACCACAACCTTTCGAGAACAACCCGGGCGGACCAGGTACATTGTAGTAAAGTCATATTCTTTCTTTCATTTATGTCATCACATTTATAATTTGTACCTAACATTGCAACTCTAAATTTGTCAGCCGTTCTACTTGTACCGCGGTCCTCTTATTTTTTATTGGATTGTTGAGCATCACAATCCTGATCGCTGCATGCGACAATTCGGAAGATGGCAACAGATAGAGCCACCGCTTCCCCAGGATATGGTCGAGCACCAAGAGCTGCACAAGTAATATTCGCAAATCATATGTGGTTTACTTATTTTAAAATACTTATTTACTTACTTATTCTACTAACCTTGTAAACAGGTTGAAATCGGGCTCAAAGAAAAATGCCAACTGGGCGCAAGTGCACCGTCGGCATGTAAACGATGCAACACATTATGCAGATCATGTGTACGAAGTAGGTCGTCCGTGGGATATAAATGACCTCCTACGATATCGTAAATGGTACCAGGAGACCTGCATGGCATCCGTCTACCTGTTTAGCCAGCACGTGGTGGGGATGGATCGTAATGTTCCGGTTCCAAGAGACGAGCACTCCAAGTCTGGATACATTCCCAGCGGATCGACATTTGTTCGAAATGTAAACATTTCTAACTCTGAATTTTATGATTGGTTTATTATATATCATTTATTATACTCTGAATATACGTACAGGCTTTGCGTGGGATAGGAGAGTTAGCACATGGCACACGGGCATTTTTCACGAAGGGTCTCCGTGCAATTGGGAAGGGCAAAATGAGACTAGGTTGGTGCCTCTGCAGAGATAATGGTTATGGAGACCGTGCTATTGCCATGCTGGAGGATGCGGGGGTTCCACCTAATTGGGAGGAAATTCCATCTGACGATTCTTATCCTTTGGGAACGGAGCCGATGCCACCAGCCCCCGTATTTGAAGGCCCAGATCCAGTGACGGGCTGGTTATATGATGGCTCACAATGGAGGGATTACATCCGTCCGGGAGAGTTCGCAGGGCATACTCTATCATCACGTGCCAATGCGCGCCAGGTATGAATTCAACTTACAAGCTAATTTAAAATTTAGTTTGTAGCTAAGAAAAACTATGTATGAATTGCAGGAGCAGGCGCATGAGCAGAGGCAGGAGCAGGATATGAGTGCTGCTGAATGGATGGATGCACTATTCGGCGATGATCTCGGCCCGGTATGTAATACTTTAATTGAGGTAATTTTGTTTTTTAATTTACAATCAACAAGTAATAAAAATTTTCTTATGAAATGCAGATGTCTCAGGATCAAGCGGGTTATCAGTACTATACATGACTGTCTCAGGAGCAGGCGAACGAGATGGAGCAAATACAATTTGACGAGGCAAGGCACAAATCAATGATGGCTCATATGGAGGCGCCTCCGACTCCATTCTCCGGCCACGCATTCGGTGATCTTGGGGCGTCGTCTTCTTATGACGCAGGTGATCCTGGGGCGTCGTCTTCTTATCCACCTCCTGCAGAGGATCCGTCTCAGACACCACATGTAGTGGATCCCACTGACGGACCGCGACGTTCACAGTGTGCTAGGGTTGACACTTCTCGCTTCTCACATTCGCGATATCCGGACCACCATGTACATGCACAGCGTCGCCAGTAGGATTTATGGATTTTATCTTGTTATTTGCGTTATATCTTGTTATTTTTTATTATCTTGTAGGACTCCTCGTATATTTTTTATTTATAGATTTGTGTTATATTTTTTGAGCTGCCGAAAAAATCGACATCCGCAGGCCGAAAACCGGATATGTCATTGAAACTGTCAACCGGATGTGTCATATTTTCCCGACCAGTAATCGGGTACTGTGATTGACGGGACTGTGGTTGTGACTGATTGGGCTGTCCGATATCATCATCGGAACCCGACGGCTCACCGGAGAGCATCTCATCTCCACTCGCCAAACTATCAGAATCAATTGCATCCACAGGTACATGCGAATAATCGCGTACATGTCTGCGGACCGCACTGGAACTGGGTCGGGATCTCATTGGTATATCCACAGAGTGCCGACCGGTACTAGGTCGGGATCTAACTGGTATTGGGTCTTGATCCACATGATTCTGACTGCTAGTGGGTCGGGATATAACTGGTTGATCCATAGAGTTGCTACCGATACTGGGTCCGGGTCTCATTCTTACATCCACAGAGTACCGATCGGTGCTAGGTCGGGATCTAACTGGTATTGGGTCGGGTTCCATAGGATTCTGACTGGTACTGGGTCGGGATCGAGGTTCAGGAATCTGACTAGTACAGTTCGGTTCCAATTCTACATATAACTCCATAATCTGGAACCTTTGTGAAAAAGCCGACACAATTCCTAAATCATTTCGAATGATTGTTGGTCCATTACCGGTACTAATTGATAGTCACGTTGTCCATCGGTGGACATATTAAACCTGGCTTGAATTTCCAGATTTGCTTGACTAGCATTGTACCCAACAAATTTATAAATCTCATTCTGAAGATAATCAAAATTGTGGTTCACGGTTATCGGTAATGAGTATTTAGCTCGGGTACTGTAATAGACCCCGTCATCATTATATTGGATTTCCCCTCTAGTATAAATTTTCGCACAAATAGTTGTCATTTTTAATTTCGATTGGTCTGGCAATTTCAAAAATAACAACATATAATTAATTAAAAATTGTGTTGCCATTGGTAAAAATATTCTGGACAATTTTCAATAATTATTCTACACTATTTTGGAATTTCATAAATTAATAGGGCAACATTCTAAACTATATTGGAATTTTTAAAATTATTATAAACCATTTTGGAAGGTTGTAAACAATTCTAAATTTTCTGGACAATATTATAAAAAATAAAAAATATTTTGGAATGAAGTAATTAATTATAAATTAAATTAAATTAAAAATAACATAAAGAAAATAAAATTACCTCAATCGAAAACCGGTCGATCTGACTGTCAGAGCTCCGTAAGGAATCCGAAAAGCAAAAAGTTCCTAAAAGAATTCTAAATCATTTCATAATTAATCAAAATTATTTCAGAATTAATAAAATTATTTTAGAATTAATAAAACTTTTAAAATTATTCTGCACCATTTTTTATTTTTTTCAATTAATATGACAATATTCAGAATTTAAATAATTTCAAATTAAATAGTTACATATTTAAATAATTACAAATTAAATACTTCTAAATTTAAATTATAAATAAAATAAATTTAAATTAAAATTATAAATAAAATAAATTTAAATTAAAATTATAAATTAATTAAATTTAAAATATATATAAATTAAATTTAAAATATAAATAAATTAAATTATAAACTATAAATTAATTAAATTTAAATTATAAATAAATTAAAACTTATTGTGAGAGAGTGAGAGAGCAGGTGATGTGAAAGTGACGATACTCCGCGGATTTTATAAACTAATTCAATGCATTTCCGGAAAAAAAATTTCCGGAAATTCCTTCTATTTCCGGAAAAATAATTTCCGGATTCGGAAACCGGAAAACCCACAGTTTCCGGAAATTTTTTTTCCGGATTTAGCCGGTTTCCGAAATTTTTTTTTACGAAAATGGAGGCTGTTTCCGGAAAAAAAATTTCCGGAAAGGGTAGATTTCGAAAAAGGGTGCTGATCCGGGTAATTTTTGAAATTTAATATTAAACTAGATGCTTCGTTGCGGCGTTGCCGCAACTGTTTTTGGGTGCATGGTGGTGCATTCGGGGACAATTTGTTCTCCGCTTTTGCTGTCTTTATTGTAGCACATATTCTATTTGGATCAGAATTGGAATTGTGACAATAGAGTTTGAAGTATCTTGCAGCATTCTTTCTCATGATTCTCATAGTTCTAAAGCAAAACATGAACAAATGTATCTAAATCGCATTATATCTACCATAGTTTCAAATACTTCCTACAAGGTTTATATATTAACCGCGCATTATATTGTCTCTTATTACTTCAATTGAATCAATGTTTGCCCTTTCTTCATTCATTTCCTATCAATTTAGAAAAAGAAAGAAAGATGAGGTTAATTCGAATATCAGAGTGCAAGGTTTGAACTTTGTTTTCCAACAAAAAAAAAAAAAATCATTTTTGTTACGTACCAATTATAACTTTGAGCTCTTCCATTGTTCTTGGCAGACTAATGAGTTTACCAGCCTCTGGTTTTCTTAGAAAAGGATAGTCCCTTATAAATGCTAACTCTTGTGCGAACTCCACCCATACTACTGTTTTCATGTAAAGAGATACCACATCGGGGACCTGTAATGTGTGCCAACTCTGTACAGATTTCAAGGGGAAATTTTATCTATTTGGAAACACTAATTTTCTAAATTAACACATTGAAAATTGAATCCAAAAGCAACCAAGAATACAAAACCCTATATTTACAAAGGCATCACTGGTTTTATTTCTGAACCATCTTTCCGAAAATGCAACCCAACATTCTACATATTCGTCAAGAATCCCGGGCTATCTTTCAAAGCAATAGTCGTGGTTGTTATGTTTTCAATTTGTACCCACTTTTTTTCCTCAAAAAATGCAATCTTCATAATTCAGTTTTCCAAGGTGTTAATTTTTTTGAAAATTGTTGTTTCGAAACACAAATTTTTGCCAAATTATCTACTTGAAACAGTCAGGTACCATTGGTACAACCAATTACAAAAAAGTCATACCTTCAATGTTAACATTGCAAGCATGCTTAAGAAGCACCATAACATAGTTTTCATACCCGTTTAAAGCTGCCATGTGCTGTTTTATGAAAAGAACTATAAAAAAAGAGATATATAATATGCTGCAAGCATGCATGCTGGTTTAAGTTTGATAAACTTGAAACTGGGTCATGTACCAGTGGAGTTCTTCCTTTTGGTCATTGATATCCGCATCCATACCGACTTCTAGAAGATCCTCCTAAAATGCACTATCTCCAGTTGCAGTGGCGTTGAAGAGATTGCAAGGAATGTTGGGCCTTATCACACACTTCATTTTCTCCAACCAAATCCTCTATGCTTACATCTTTACAATCTCTTTGACGCTACAACACAAATTGCAAGAAAGATTAGCAAATTCAAACGGAAAATGTAATTAAAAGCTAATGGATATGCTCAGAAGGGAAAATAATTCGCCGCCTCAGTTAATTAACACCTAATCATTGTCCTTTAACCCTGAAAAATACATCTCTTGGGAACTTTTTGATCTAATTTACAGATGCATTTCATCACTGAATATTTTTTTTAACACGGAAATTTAATGGTGTTGATTCCAGTGATAGTAAAAGAGTGAGGCTATGATAATAGGCATATTACACAGAAGTCCGTGCTATGGACTCCTATCTTTGTTTTTATAGTTTCAAACAGAGATATTTTTATTTTATTTTACTATTTATTTAGATAGGTAGAAAATCACTTGATTTGAGAATTTTGGACCAACTAAAAGCAGTAATTTCCTACCAATCTAAATATCAGAAAAAAAAAGCTAGAAAAATGTCAAATTGTCTACAAGTACATTTTCATATGGAGATCATATTTAACGGTTAGGATATATTGTTTGAACTTTGAAAATAGAGAAATAGATATGTAGCATGAGTCGATTGGCAGTATGCATAATACCAAAACCTCACTCTTCGTAAAAATATACAAGAACTACAAAAGTATGTTGAGAAAGTTTTTCATGATTATTATACTGTCCTCATGTTTGCTTCTCATGACCTCTTTAAGTATGCTCTGTTTCAACCTTTGGAATAAGCACTCTATTTATTTGACCCCAACCCCCTCAAAACAAAAAATATAAAAGAAGGAAGGAGTGAGGCTATGGTAATGTGCATATTACAAATCGAACCATGCTATGAACTCATGTTTATATTTTCAAAGTTCAAACAGTCGATTTGAACCATTGAACATAATCACCATATAAAAATGTACTTGGAGACCGAATTTTACATTTTTTAAAAATATTTCACTATTTTTTTAGATAGGTAGAAACCACTTCTTCGGAAAGTTGTTGGTCATACTTGTGTGAACCAATTCTGAATCGTACTAGTTTTGATCTGTACCGGCATGTTCCAGTTTTTATTTTCCTTTTTTTTATAAAAAAAAAAGGAATACCAGCAAGGCCTCAGGTTATAGGATTATTAATCAGTTTTTAAGCGTTAAGAATCAGGCATTAAGTGATATAATAAATAGTGGAAATTTGAATCATTCTTTGCAGATTAGCCGAATGGAAAGAAGTTTACCTCAGAATTAGCATTCCTTTAATCCCTCAACGCTTGGAAAAATAGTGAGCTGCACAACGTGACAACCTAAGCTGAAATCTTGTTGCTCTAAACAATCTTATAGCTGAATCTTGCTGCAAGTTTAAGAACAAATGCTTAAAATTCTGAAATAGGAGTGTTCTGTACACGTCGGTACTGATTTTTGGAGTGCAGTTTCTGATTCTTAGCTGGATATTTTCCAAATTGAGATTGAATTGTACTATAATTAGCTTAAAAGAAGTCTGTTTGTCTACATAAATGCTTTACTATAATTGTCTTTTATATATATATATATATATATAGTGGTTACTTAGTGTAATTGTCAGTTGCTTGATTAGAGCACTGTTTTTGTATATGTGATCATTCCATGATGTTGAGTTTAATGTCATAATCAGCACTGCATACAAATCAGGTAGCACAATTTGATCTTAGTGGGGATTAATTGAGCTAAGGAACAATATCGAAGAAGGCCTGCATATAATTGGGATTATACCACTCTAGAAATTAAGTAGAGCAGCTCGAAAATAGAACAACATGCATTGAGTTATGAGGAATTTACCTAGGCAGTACTCAGCAAGATGCGACGCCCAACCGGAACGGAGGTTTCTTCACGATCGCAAGGGAGGTCTGAGTTGTAATTTTGATGTTGATTTTGTGGGAATTCCTCCTTTTGAACCTCAAATTCTGGTAGCTGGAAGCGTTGAAAATTTGGGACCGGTTAAAATCAGGAAAATTTAAGAAAGAAACGCGTAGGAGAAGAGGGGAATAATGAAGTAAGCGATGGAACTGCAGATATCTTACCGAACGAACCGACCAAGTACAACTGAGAACTGGAAGATGGAAGAGTGACCTTTTTTTCCCGTCTGAGCGGAGGTTGGCGCTGGGGGCGAAACGGAGGAGGAGAACTCAATGGGAGAGGGATAGGCAGCAAGGAGAGAATGGAGAAAGCAGAATCGATCTCTCCAAACCAGTGAACCATCGAAAGTTCTGTATTGAGAGGGAAAATTGTAGACGGTGAAGGAGACGATGAGGGATTGGACAGGTGGCGAGGGTGAGAGGTGACAGCGTAGTTTATTCCTGTGAGCAATTGAAGAGGCGGTTGAGGCGGTGTATTTGTTGGCAAAACGGTGTGCCTTTGATACTTCATCGGACAGTAGAAACCAATTTCACTCATCGAGCGAAGAAAGCGTAGTGGTCGGTGACAGAAGCGGACGCAACGCAGAACAGCGGAAACCCAAACACGTATCAACCCAAATCAGAACCTGGTGTTTGATTCTGACAATACTCAATCAACCCAATGATGCTGTGTAGTGCATTACGTACATCATGACTAGCTCGTTCGACTGCCAAGCTCTTGTTCATGCTCTTCCTCTCGGCCTGTTGCACCGCTTCCTTCTGTTTTATTAGTTCACCTTTTAAAATGGCCTCTTGAATTTTGCACTGTTTGAGAAGGCGCAACAAGCACAACTGCAGCTATCAAAAACATTGAAAATTTCCATTGTAAATTAAAAATCTGCATCCAAATAAAAGATTGAGAATCTCATATTTTCTATTTCTAAAACTAAAAGGTTAACAAATATCATTTCTTTATTTCATTGGCTTGTTAGCAGAAATATTTCTTTTGTCCTCATGACATATCTATTTATTACTTTCATTATTTATACGTATCTACCTTTATTTGCACTAATCAATATCTTCCTTTAATCACTAATTCCATTGTATAAAGAAATTTAAAGTGAGAAGAGTTCTTTTGCACGAAACACAGTTAGGTAGTTGTACCTTTTTTTATCGGAATGTGGAGAAGAAAGAAGCATTGAGAGTTTGGTCTCCCTAGCTACCGTTTCATGGCGAAAAGAAGCCAAGCATCATTGAAAGAGAGCTGCGAGAAAGGCGAAGGGGTGGAGAGGTAAAATCTGAAAGAAATAATAAGCAAAAGTAAAAAAAGGAGCACAATTAATAAGTATCAACAAAATAAAGAAAAGAAAATTTGAAAAAGAAAAAAGAAGCTAGATAGCCTACATTTGGAATATTCCTTAACTTGCTTGATTTTGGCAGCAATGATAAATAAAGGAGGATTAAGTTATGGTAAGGTATATATATATATTGCGGTATGATTTTTTTCTTATAATACAAGGTGAATTTATCTATTTCGCACCAAGTTGAATGTCTCTGTCTGGAAAGAAAATTTCGGTGGATACTATGTTTCTATTGTTGTGATTATTAAATGATACGTACAAGCTAGTAGTTTGGTATCAGAAAATTATTGTTTAATTTTACCAAGTGCATAGATTGTCATAAGAGCATAACAAGTAAGAATTAAGTGCTAGGTATAACATAAAGCATTTCGTGTTACAGTTTTAAATATTTATCATATAAATTAGACTTCTTCTACCGAATTTTTTATTAATATCCAAATTTATAATATACTAATTTTGGATGGGATGTTACTGTTCATTCTACAGTAACACCCATCTTGATCACCCTCCGATGCGAGATGAAGGGTTTCCGCTGTTCTGCGTTGCGCCCATCTTGATCACCCATCTATTGAATTTACAGTACATCCATGTAAATTCGAATTAAATACGTAACAATGTCATACTTAGCCTGATTAATGACCCAAATTCAAGCTTTAATAGCCCAAATTAATTGATGGGCCTCTCTATTACCCAAACAAAACCAACTTAATGGATCGGTCTTTCAACATTGCAAGTTCAATTAAGACTAGAAGAATCAATTAAATCCGTGGTTGTCAAAAGGAAGGGCCTACTTGTCAAGCAAATTGTATCCGAGCTTGTACCAGTAATACTGTCTTTTAACTGTGGTTGTCAAAGGATCCCAATCCGGATTCGGACGGTGATCATAAAACAAATCATATTGTAATTATGTATCTGGCTGCCACCGAGTCTGGAACTCTTGATCATTCATAAAACAGCCTCAGGCTTTTAACAGGCCTACAGAGCTATGTTGGGGATGTTTCTATTTTCTGGGCTTGTTTAAACTTGAATGGATCTCCCAAAATTTTATCTGGGCCACAATCTACCCAGATAAAATTTCAGTGTGGGCCTGTGGGAGATGAGACTGGGTCTTAATTTAACAAAATTGCTTGCGTCCGAAAGACCCAGTCATCCAATTATGAAAATATCTTAAGTGGTCAAGGAAAATTATCTTACCTACTTTGGCAAAAAATATAAAACAAATGGGCCCATCTCTCAGTCTTGCTGTAGCTATCACTATACATGTACTGTAGCAAACTCCCACCAAGATTATATATATATAATAGATTTGAACGTAGAGTTTGAGAGTGATATAAATAGTTTTCAATATTTTTTATCTAGTTTGACTCTTAGTAGTTTTATATAATTATTTTAATTTTTGTTTATAATAATAGTACTAATAATAATAATAATTTTTTTTATTAATTGTTATTAACTTATTATTATTATTATTAATTGTTACCTATGTTTGATAATTAAGTCCATGTGTGGCGAATGATGCGGACACCTTTTAATTGGGTAGACTCATATGAAAGTTCCAAGAGAAGAGAAAAATCATAAGAGGGGAATATGAGAGAGAGCGACTGTGTTGAAAAGAATAAAGATATAGAAGGGATTTTAATCTCAGTCGTTCATCATCAATCAAGCGATTTGGATTAGATAAGAAAGATAACATCTATTTTAGACAATATATGCATCAAGTTGTTTGCCTAATAATTAATCGTAAGAAAGTCATTAAAATTTTCACATTGAATCGTCTTCAAACTACGTCCAAACCGATCTACTTTATAGGTAGTGTGTTAATTTCCATGCAAGATTTATAATTTTTTGAATTTATTTAGTATCAAGTCAAGTGATCAAATGTGGAATGTTTTTTAAGTTAATTTTAATGCATTCGTTTTTTTATCATTTCTTAACCGCTTAACTTGGTAAATTTGGAGCCTACTTTTCAAATTTTGATTTGGTAAATTTTTCAAATTTTGATGTGACAAATATAAATATTCTTAATGCTAAAAAAAATGGGTCCAGGTCAAGTTATCTTGCTCTCTATTCAATTTCTTCTTGATTTACTTGACTACATTCATGTAGAATTGTCATAGATATAGATTTACTTTTCGGACGAAATAATTATATCATGATTTAAGTTGTTTCAAATGAGGATGTAAAACATGAAATAGAGAGTAAGCAATTTAATTCTCCTTAAATTTAAATAGCAACTATGTTTGATTGCGGAGATAAAAATGTAAAACTGTAGGATCATCTTGTAAAATGCACTGGAATAAGTTAAATTTCTTTTTTATACAATTAGTTTACTTTAGACTTGCTCTGTCTATAGAGTTCACTGTCATCGGCAAAAAAATGTATTTCTAAATTGCTCTCTTATTCAAACAAATTAATTTAAATCATTATTTAAACAGTGAAACTAGATGTAAAACAAAATAAGGAAGATAAAACAAATAACATAATGTATGCCTTTTAAATTGAAGTAGCAATCAAATATCTAAATCAATTAACTAGAATCAACTGCAATAGAGCTCAGACAAAGCTCAATGTTTGATAAGTCCACTGTGTGGGGAATGATGCGGACACCTTTTAATTGGGTACACTCATATAGTTGCCGTGAAAGACTAAAAGTTTCAAGGAAAGAGAAAAATCATAAGAGGGGAAAATGAGAGAGAGCGACTGTGTTGAAAAAAATAAGGATATAGAAGGGATTTTAATCTCAGTCGTTCATCATCAATCAAGTTATTTGGATTAGATAAGAAAGATATATAACATCTATTTTAGACAATATATGCATCAAGTTGTTTGCCTATATAATAATTAATTGTAAGATAATCAACTGTAGTTCATTGTATGATACCACGGATAAGGCAGGCCACAAATTGCCATTTGCCATGCACTGATATAGAAATGATTTGCAAATATAAGTATGATTAAACCCAGGGATAAAACTACCATCAAAGTTCTCCATTTTGTAGTAGATATTTAGTTGGTTTGGAGATAACAAATGGCAAAGTATATCAAGGTATCAAATACACTAGTTCCTAGATTGTTTGAGATTAAATTTGCAGAGGTTAGGTAAAATTGAACTGGGACTGAAACAAATACTATACCTGAGATTATGATTCTTTTTTCCCTCAATTTTGATGTACTTTTTCGGAGATGGGATGGGCTTTACCTTTAAAACTAGGAACTAACTACTAAGATACCGTACCTACTTGTTGGGGAGACTTTGAATTTTCTTAAATCGTTTATTAGTAAAGGTAATTAATTATACGCTGAAGTCAATGTTCTTTTGGTAAATTTTTCAAATTTTGATGTGACAAATACAAATATTCTTAATGCTAAAAAAAATGGGTCCAGGTCAAGTCTTGATTGACTTGACTACATTCATGTAGAATTGTCATAGATATAGATTTACTTTTCTATCTTTTACTATTCTCCTTAAATTTAAATAGCAACTATGTTTGATTATGGAGATAAAAATGTAAAACAGTAGGATCATCTTGTAAAATGCACTGGAACAAGTTAAATTTCTTTTTTATACTATTAGTTTACTTCATACTTACTCTGTCTATAGAGTCCGCTGTCATCGGCAAACTTTATTTCTAAATTGTTCTCTTATTCAAACAAATTAATTTAAATCATTACTTAAACAGTGAAACTAGATGTAAAACAAAATAAGGTAAAACAAGTAACATAATGTATGCCTTTTAAATTGAAGTAGCAATCAAACATCTAAAAAATTAACTAGATTCAACTTGCAATAGAGCTCAGACAAGCTAAATGTTTGATAAGTCCACTGCGTGGGGAATGATGCGGACACCTTTTAATTGAGTACACTCATATAGTTGCAGTGAAAGACTGAACGTTTCAAGGGAAGAGAAAAATCAGAAGAGCAGAAAATGAGAGAGAGCGACTGTGTTGAAAAAAATAAGGATATAGAATGGATTTAAAAAATTTAATCTCAGTCGTTCATCATCAATCAAGCGATTTGGATTAGATAAGAAATATAACATCTATTTTAGACAATATATGCATCAAGTTGTTTGCCTATATAATAATTAATTGTAACATAATCAACTGTAGTTCATTAAAATTTTGAGATTGCTAATAATAAGAATATCAAACCAAAAGTGTATTCCATGTTGTTCTGAACTAGCTACTGTAAATCTCAAATTATAACACTTTTTCCATTATGAAACAAAAATAGCAGCCAATGTACTTATGTGCACCCAAGAAAAAGAAAACCCACATGAAAAAACAGCTTTTAACTTCTATCCTGAACTAAAAATTCAAACTTCTTCATTTAAAAAACAGCTTTGGAGAGAAGCAATGCAAAATAGATGACTAATGAAGTTTGTTGTGATAGGTACTCATATATGCACATATATGAAACTTGTAGCATGTTAATCTTGATTAAAATATCGTTTGAACCCTTTATATTAAAAATGAATCACTCATAGTGTTTTAAATAGGAAACAAGTCTAATAATAAATATCGGTAAAAAAATAATTTTCTTTTTATATATATCATTTGTTGTTCTTGAAAAACATTGATGAAATATGAGAGAATAATAAAAATATATTATAATTATTAAGATTGAATCCTTAACTTAAAATTTTTTATCTGAAGGCACAGCTCAACTATCTCGTGAAATCCCTTTCAGAATTTGGGAAGACTAAACACTGTGATATCAAGAAATTTGATAGAATATTTAGGAAGATTTATTGTGAGCTGTGTACGAAAGTTCTCAAGGCATTTTGTATAAATCATGTAAATTGTACTTATGAAATAAAAATAAAAACAATAAAAGTATACAATCTTTATCCGTGTCTACAAATTGCAAGGGGTGTGTCTATGGACATAAAATAATAAGATTGCGTTATCTTGTTAAAAAAATGAATTCTAACATAAAAGAAAAAAAATACGCTAATTGAAACAAGGGCATTTTAGTCCATAATTATTTAAACCATACATAAACTAAGATTTTGTTAGCTGTTAATTAGAAAAATTGTACATTTTTCAATCCTGAGGCAAGTATGAAATGATTGAAAGAATAAACCAAAATATATGATACATCAAAGAAAAGATGGAGGTAGTCTCAAAGTTGAAGTTGATGGATATTAACTCATTATGTGTGTCCAATTTATTATTCGTACAAATCTAACACACATACAGATCTTAAAACTGTGAGACAAACATGCATGAAATCCATCAAACTCAAATCAACAAATTAACAAGTATTGATAGCGCAATATATAAGTAGGTTGCTCAGTATTATCAAGTTTGAATAAGACACAATTTATACTTTAATTTGTTGTTTACCAAGTAATTAAATTTTTTTTTTTTTCAAAAACCCAAAAATTATGATTATTGTATAATCAATTATAAAAGAGTAAAGCTTAAGTGCTATGGATAACATAAGGTTTCGTGCTATGGTCTAAAAAATCTATCATATAAACTTTAATCTGCGATCTAATTAAGTAGCTTAGTAAATTGATTTTTCTTTCTAACATTTTTCAGATTATTTCAAATTCTCAAGTTTCAATTTAACAAATTAAGGAATCCAATTTTTTTGTTACTTTTATTTTTCAAACAGTTTCAAATTATTTATTTTATTTTTATTGTGTATGGAAGTTTTACTTTTAGCAAATTTTTGTAGACAAATTTATTAAGTTTTGTTAACTATGATTAATTTAAATGATTTTTCTATATTTTGAAGCTTTTAGTTGTATTGTTAAAATAATAATAAATTGTCTATTGGACATCTATTTTGTTAAAATAAAGTTTTTAGGAGTAATGAATTTTATTTTAGATTGTATGGTTTTCACTTTATTTTTATTTTTCTACCTTTTCTGTTCTGCTTATTAATTACAGAAAAATGAGTTTCCAGTTTAATTGATGAGATTTGAAAAGCCATTCTGTGTTGCATTATGTGTTTATTTGTGAGGATAGCATAGCATTAATTTGTTCATTTTTGTTCTGAATCTCCTTTATTAGTGAAACATTATTAAATTTGTAGTTATTGTTTGCATAAAAGAAATTTTATGAGGACCAAAAAATTATTTCTGCTAACAAGCCAATTAAAAAAAAAAATTAACCTTTTATTTGGATGCAGATTTTTTAATAAACAATGGAAATTTTCAAAGTTTTGATAGCTGGAGTTGTGCTGGTTGGCATGGCCTTATTTACCCTTTCTAATATTAATTTTGCTGCAGATATACTAGACAGAAGCAAAGGTGGCTGACTTCTTCATTCCTGTCAGCACATAGAAGCTCGATCTCAGTGGCGCTTTTTTTTTTTTTTTTATATATATATATTTTCTTCTTCTTGTTCTTTAATCACATTCCATCAAATTGATTTCATGTTTCTAGTCTCGATTCTAGCTCTTGAGTTCTGAGATCGATAGCTGCATGATGCCAGGCTAGGGATGGCAGCAATCTCATTATTAATTTTTTGAACCATGCAGAGACTCCACAAACATATAATTCCAAATAAGAAATGCACTTTTAAAGAAAGAAATACTGACAAATTAATGCAGCATGCAGCTCCAGTAACAAATGGTATACGTCCATTACAGTTAATAGTTATTGCTCAAAATAATGACAGCCTATATTGCTCAAATTACATTAATAAATCAGATTAAACAAACATTAATTATCGGAACACATGATTCATTATCGATCAAGATAAATCTATAAAATTGCAAACCCTAATTTATCTGCTTGGCATCAAGTCATCAAGAGCTTTTGAATCTGCTGTTCCAACTGCACTCAATTAGCACTCAATTATCACTAAACCCAGTTTGATTTATTTTTTTCCCACCGATCCCCCCTCCCCCAAACCCCCGACGAAAATCCTGGATCCGCCCCTGTCACTTCAACTCTACACTTCATCTGTTTTATATTTTGGTACTTGTAGAGTGCCTCAAAAAATCAAAATTTTGCAGACTTAGAGTCGTTTTGATCCTACAAGTCAAATTTTTTTGCAAAGACTTAGAGTCGTTTTCCTTTGTTTTTTGTGGACGTACGTTTCCTATCTTTCTACTCCACACCTCCTAGTCCTCCTAAGAAGATATGGAATCAGTGGTGAAGGCGTGCTCGATCTTTTGACCAGAGAAAATTATGTTAAAACTGTAGCATTTCTGTCCACTTAAAACCATAAGGAGACACTACAAGAAAACTAACGTTACCTCCCATTTTTCAAGATGTGTCATGTTGGATGCTATCGGAATTTTTACCAAGCTCCTCACAACAAAAACAGGACAAAAGAAAGAAATAGTGTTGATTGAACCACTGAGTATTGGTATTTGGTATTTTATCTTTCATTTATTCTTTGTGTTGATATTTAACTGCCAATTGTGCACAAAATAAACAACTAGCCAAAACTCTTGACTTTTTCCACATAGAAAATTGATCAAAGTTCGTGGTAACGGTTGAATTGAGCCACTGAAGAAGACAGAACTAAGAATCAGTTTATATCATGGAAAAATATAGCACTCTCTCTCTCTCCCTTGCTCTCTCTCTCTCCTCTCTCTCTCTCTCTCTCTCTCGCTTTTGAAATATTGGCAGCAGCTGCCAAACTCTCTCTCTCTCTCTCTCTCTCTCTCTCTTTCTCTCTGTCTCTCTCTTTCACTTGAAATTGAAGCTTTGCAAGTTGCAACAGATATGAATCAGAACAGAATAACACAACCAGCATTAGAGACATGACAAAAAGAGTGCAACATACAATGGTTACACTTACACTGTGCTGTCTTTCGCATCTTCTATTCTTCTTTGTATTATCAGCAATGGCCAAAGATATTGATCTTCTAATTTCATTCAAGAATTCTCTCCCAAATCCTAATTTGTTATCCAACTGGAACTATATGCATGGAGTGTGTGAATTTCAAGGCGTAACATGTAAAGGAAGCCAAGTGTCCTCTCTGACCATTCGAGAGCAACCACTCGAAGCAGACTTCAATTCAGTCTCAGCTCACCTCCTCTCTCTTGGCAGCTTAGAATCGCTCTCTCTCCATTCTACCAATCTCAATGGATCCATCTCATCCCTTGCAAACTGCACCATGCAACTCAAAGAACTGGACCTATCCAGTAACAACCTTCGAGGGTCTATCTATGATACGGTTTCTCTGGCGGCCTCCTGTCATTCTCTTGAGTCGCTCAACCTCTCCAATAACTACATTGACCAAGCCTTCAATCACTCCTCTCCCGTTTTCACCCGCCTGAAGATGCTTGATCTCTCCACCAACAAGATCACAACCAACCAAGATATCCAGTGGCTATTCTCTAACTTTTGGTTACTGAAACATCTAGACCTCTCCAATAACACCATTAAAGGGACCATACCACAAATTACCAATTGCACCTCTTTGCAATATCTTGACCTATCTTCCAATCAATTCATTGGTACCATACCGGCTGGTACGTTCTCAGGTTGTCTAAAATTAACTTATCTAAACCTCTCATCTAACCATTTTACCGGTATGGCCCCACCTGACATAGAGGTATGCACGAATCTCGTCAATCTGAGCCTCTCCAAGAATAATTTTTCTGGTGTATTCCCCATGTTATCCATGGTTGCAATGCCCAGACTCCGGGTTCTAGAGTTGGCATTTAATAACTTCAATGGTAATTTATCCAAATCTATTTCAAAGCTTACAAGTCTTGAGTTATTGGATCTTAGTGCAAACAGGTTCTCAGGCCCAATACCACGTCCATTGTGCACTTACAGTGTCTCACGCTTGAAAGTGTTATACTTACAGGATAACTATTTTATTGGGTCTATACCCGATTCACTTTGCAACTGTACCAACTTGGTCTCACTTGATTTGAGCTTGAACTTTTTTTTCGGGTCCATACCTAATTCTCTAGGGTCCCTCTCCAACTTAAAGGATCTCATAATGTGGCAAAATAATTTGCATGGTGAGATACCAGCTGAGCTCTCATCCCTCAAGTCACTCCAAAACTTACTTTTGGACTACAATAACCTAACCGGTGCAATACCTGATGGGTTAGTTAACTGCACCAGCCTTAACTGGATTTCTCTCACAAGCAACCGGCTTACGGGGTCGATACCAATTTGGATTGGTAAGCTAGAAAAGCTTGTTATTTTATCACTTCGAAACAATTCCTTTATTGGGTCAATACCACCTGAGCTTGGAAATTGTAAGGACCTGTTATCTTTAGATTTGAACACCAACCAACTTAACGGGTCTATTCCATCCAGTTTAGCTAAACAGTCTGGTAAGATTGTGTTGGAAAAATCACTGGAATCTCGGCCGTATGTTGCCTTCGCAAACCCCGAAAATAGTCAATGTCATAGTGAAGGAAGTATTTTGGAATTTGATGGGATCCGAATGGACGACTTAATGCGCTTACCAAGTAAACAGTATTGTAATTTCACTAGAGTTAATTTTGTTGTCACTGGCATTTATTATGGATATACAAATAAGGCATCAATGATTTTTCTTGATTTGTCATACAACCAGCTCGAGGGACCAATACCAATAGAGATTTCTGCAATGAAAAATTTAGTGGTCTTGAATCTAAAGCACAATCACTTATCAGGACCTTTGCCACAAGAACTAGGTGGCCTGATCCACTTAACATTGCTCGATTTATCGCATAATACTTTTGAAGGTAGCATACCCTCATCCTTTTCGGTATTATCCTTGACAACATTGGATCTGTCAAATAACCGGCTAAGCGGGCCCATACCCGAATTGGGTTCTTTGATTACATTCCCCAAATATGTTTTTGAGAATAATTCAGGTCTTTGCGGGTTACCATTGCCACCTTGTAATGATTGGTCCATTCCAACAGGGGATGTGCCTCAGCAGTCATCAACAAATTATAGATCTTCTCAGGGCTGGTGGATTGCACTAGGGTTACTGATCTTCATCTTCTCGATAATTGGGTTTATAATTGGTCAATTTCTGCGATAAGTTAGCATTTGTCTTGGATGGAACTATCTGCAAGTGCTATGTTGGGAGATGTGTTTGGATGAAATCTGATTTGTATACCTCATTAAATGTTTTGGAGTTATTAATTTAAGTTTCAATTACAAATTTCATATATGAATAATTGGTTTTATTCTTTGTCAAAGGGGTTGTATCATGTTTCTTTCATTCTTTTTCTCTCTGTTTTTTTTTGTTCATTTGTGCATCCATATATATATATGGTAGGGTCATACTTCCTGTCTGCTACGAGTATAAAAAAGACGAAATGATCATAATTGATGGTTTGAATTTTGAAACCAAAAACGAAGAAAATGTACGTATTGACAAAAAAAAAAAAGGAAATAAAAAAGTGGCAACTGGCAAAAACAGAGAGCCTTAGCAGTAGAAACTTGTGTATTCCTGATAGGAAAGTCGAAGTTATGGGCTTAAGGCCCAAATAAACGGCAACTTATTTCAAGGTTGCCCCATATCTGGCCCATGAATTATTTATTAGGTTTGATCGAGCTTACACGGCCATTTTTATTAGAGGAGGGTTCAAATGCACCTAAATTTTGGTGCACCCAAATGCACCATATCCTTTTTCTCTGTTTTCAAAGTCTGAATAGTCAATCCGAACCGTTAGATGCGATCTACATATTAAGATGTGCTTGGATACCAAATTTTACATTTTTTGGAATTTTTTTACTATTTATTAAGCCACTTTGAAAATCGCTGATCCAATGGTCCAGAAAATGTAAAATCAGCGATTTTCAAAGTGGCTTAATAAATAGTAAAAAAAAATTTAAAAAATGTAAAATTTGGTCTCCAAGCACATCTTAATATGTAGATCGCATCTAACGGTTCGGATTGACTATTCGGACTTTGAAAATGGAGAAAAAGAATTTGAAAGATAGGGTGCATTTGGGTGCACAAAAATTTGGGTGCATTTGAACCCTCCTCTTTTTATTAATACCCAAAAAAAAAAATATTTTTACCAAAATAACTAGAAAATTAGTTTTTTTTTAAATCTAACAAGACCGCCAGGATCACTGGCGGTCCAGTTCCATACCAGACCGCCAGGACCCGGGGCGATCCAGTAGGGACCAGACCGCCAGCGTTCTGGGCGGTCCGGTTTTTTTTTTTTTTTTTTTTTTTTTTTTTTTTTTTTTTTTAAGAGAGAGATCTGATTTTTTTTTCTTAATATTTTCATTTGTGAAGTTTTAGTTTTTTTTGCTTAGAGTATTTGTCAAAAAATAACGTCATTTAGGGAGAACCCCTGAGCATCCGAAGCATCAGAATTAAAATCAGAAAATACATAAAATGGGCAAAAAGTGACGCAACCCTAAAAACATAAAAGACATAAAAAAAACATAAAATACATAAAAAAAAACATAAAAGACCCTAAAAACTCTAAAATTATAAAGAAAGGTCCAAAAGTCCATGAAGGAAGGCTCGGATCGCGAATCTGAGCCCGAAAATGGGTGAAACGATTCTATAGATTGGTTTCTGATCCGGTTTTGGGCTGTGGAGTTCCAGTCAAAATTTTAGCCCGATCCGACGGACGGATCAAAAGTTACGCCCCTTTTCGTGAAGCATGCGCAGGACCATATTGCATCACATCTTCTGGTTTTGGTTTGAGAAGATCAGATCGGAGAGAAGCGTGAAGCGAAGTGAATGCTATGTTTTAAACCCTAGGCGTGCGTTTGAAAGAGGTGCGCGGGACTTAAAATGAAATTTTTTTAGCTTTACTGTCGGCTGTTTATAAATAGGCGACACTAATAACTGAGAATTTTTTTTAGCTTTAGTGTCGGCTGTTTATAGATAATTCTTGAATAATCTCTTAGGCTTTTAACTAAACAAAATACCGATCGTTGTACTAAAACTTAAACTGCATTTTTGAGGCACTAAACGATGTTTTTTTTTTAATTCTGATGCTTCGGATGCTCAGGGGTTCTCCCTAAATGACGTTATTTTTTGGCAAATACTCTAAGCAAAAAAAACTAAAACTTCACAAATGAAAATATTAAGAAAAAAAAAAATAAAAAAAATAAAAAAAATAAATAAAAAAAAAAACCAGACCGCCCAGAACGCTGGCGGTCTGGTCCCTACTGGACCGCCCAGGGTCCTGGCGGTCTGGTATGGAACTGGACCGCCAGTGATCCTGGCGGTCTGGTTAGATTTAAAAAAAAACTAATTTTCTGGTTATTTTGGTAAAAATGTTTTTTTTTTTTAGTATTAATAAAAATGGCCGGAGCTTACATTATCCATCAAAATAAATAAGAAAAATGTAGGTGCCTGATGGATAAGGTTTGTGATATTGTAGTCTAGAGTGGAAAATATGTGGTCGTGTCCAAAATATTTATTAAGGAGTGGTTTCAGCATGCGAATGGTCACGTCATGTGAGTCACGCCGTGTTCAAATGTGCTGTGATTAAACGTGACTTACGTGATCATTTTATCATAATTGAAATTAGTTTATTCAAAAGTCACCATATGACTAAGACCTAATGATCCTAATTAAACGATCCTTTCTTTATATAACATTAAACTTAATTAATCTCATTTATTAATTAATTGGGTAAATATGTGAGTTATTAGATTTTTAGATAGTAAATACGTAATTATAGAAATTTCGATGGTAAATACATAATTTCACAATTTTAGAGTAGTATATATGAAATTCTCCCTTTAAAAATAATGAGAAAGGGACTTGTATCTATTTTAAGGTTGAAGAAGGGACTCGTGCATTGACTTGATTCTTGGCTATATTCAAGCTTTACCAGCAGATATATTATATACAATGTTTATGTGTGCATCTATTTCTTCCTTCCCAAAGCTTTACCAGACCCAGTCAAACGGCTCCTTTCATGTGCTGATTAATTGACAGTGTTTTGTACTAAATTAACAACACGATGAGTTGCTGACTCCATTTTCCTTCTCTTATTTCATTGCTGGCTTGTTCCTCTTATCAACCTTTTCTTTTTTTACAGCCATTAGATAGATATCAACCCTGCTGGTGTTGGTGGACCCAAGGTAAAGGCCTGCCATGGAAAGAAAATTAGCACTCTTACACCTTGTTTGGATGGCGAGTAGAGGGAGGGAGGGAATGGAAAGGAAATTTTTTTTTTCCGTTGAATCGTGTTTGGTTGATAAAATTATGTCGGAGGTAAAAGGTTACAGGAGGTGGAGAGTTTAACTTTGTGTTATTATAATTTATAGAATCGGTTTTCCTCCCAAATTGAAGTGTAATGGATGGAAATAAATTTTGTTACAAATATTTATAAAAAAAATGACACAAATGTTCAATCCTATATCTTACATATATAATTCTCATACAAAATTTTTTTTCTCAAACCTACAAGTTGTAGGTTACAACAGTCACCGAATTTCTCATTAATCTCCTAAATTTTAATGAACCAAACAAGAAATAAAGCGGAAAGGAAAGTTAAATTTACTTTATTTTATTAATCATTCAAACACAAAAAGATTAAATATGTTAATATTCCTTTTTATTCCATTTCATTGCCTTCTATTCTTTACCTCCAATTCCTTCCTCTACTCTCCATCCAAACAGGGTGTTAGAGGGAAAGGAAAGATAGTGTTATGGAGACGTGTCGTGCCATGCCGATATGATTCAAATTAGTTAAACCGTGGTACGGCATGAATTGGTTGCACATGTTTAGACGTGCTTCACAGTGCTTACATTTGATTATTTTTATTTTATGTAAAATGCAAAAAATAGGGAAAGAGTATAAAAAAAAAGTAGGTAATTAATTTTGGAAGTTCTAATTTTTTTTCCCCTTATTTTGTCAGCCTGAATTTGCTTTTTGTATTTTTTTGTATTTTTTAATTCCGGAAAATCTGTGTAACAAGTAATAAAATAGACAAAAATTCTTTAAATTTTCTTCATAACAGGGAATAAATCCAAGTTACTTTTTGGTTGTTATAGTTTTTCTCAAATTTTTTTGCCAACCTGGTTATTTTGTCTTATATTTTTTAAAAAATTTATTCCAGCAACCATTTTTTAGTTTGAGACGTTGGGGATCTGGATTGACGGCTCAGATTGATTCGCCGAAAAGCACATTTTCGCAAGGAGCGTTCTATGTACGTTAGAGACGAATCAGAGGCTAAAATGTGGTGACCTCTTACTTGATGGTTTTCAATTAAAAATCACGATTCTGTGCGAGAAACAGAGCACTGACGTGCATCTTATTATGAGATCAATCCGGTGGTGAAAAAAACAGAGCATATAAATTAAGACCATTTTCTAATCTCTGTGATTCTTTTAGGTAATTAATGAAAAGAAGGCATTAACAATTTTTCAATAGAACTGGGGTGTTCTTAAGTTCACCAAGGCTCTTTGTGAACTCAAGACCATTTTCTAATCTCTGTGATTCTTTTAGGGAATTAATGAAAAAAAGGCATTAACAATTTTTCAATAGAACTGGGGTGTTCTTAAGTTCACCAAGGCTCTTTGTGAACTCAACTCTAAAATTATTGAATTGGCTTCGAATAACTAATTCAAACCGTTGAATTCCTTCTACCTTGTGAGTGATGCATCTACATGTCAAAATTTTAAAATTTTGAATTAATTTAGTATAAAGTCAAGTGGTCAAAATTAGAAAGTTTATAAATTAATTTTAATGCATTCATTTTTTGAACGCCTTTTGACCACTGTATTCTATACAAAAATTAATTTAAAATTAATTTTTTTTGCATGGAGATGGATCACTCATAATGTAGAAGGATTTCAATGGTTTGAATTCGTCGTATGAAGTCAATTCAATAGGTTTTAGAGTTGAGTTCACAAAAGTGCTTGGTGGACTTAAGAACACTCTAGTTCTACTCTTATATCGAGTATGAATAAGGTGTTCTTAAGCTCACCAAGTTCCATGGTGAGTTATTTAACTGTTGAAATTCCAAGCTGTACGTAGCATAGGTGGCACACCGGATCCAGAAGGGCGAAATCAGGAAAAAAATAATTCTGATCCATGAAAAGCTTCTAAATATCAACAAATATTATATTTCCTTTTTTTGTTGTATTTCCTGTATTTCCTGGAATGCTTTTGTATTTCCTTTAATGATTAGATAGGGTATCAAGGTGTAATATTTCTCCATATTGTCTAATTAATGCGTTGATAGCAATCAAGCTAATCAAGCATGCTAGAAAGCTATATAAAGAACCGTGTATGTAACTTAGAAAAATTATTATGAAATAAAGAAAATGGAGGGTTGGTGAGAGTGCTGTGTTCTTTAAACTTTAATTTTTGACATGGTATTAGAGCTCAGGTTGTAACCTGTTGATATAGTTTGGAGAATTGGAGTCCTTCTTGTCCCCTCTCTGTTCTCCATATTATATTAAGCTAAGGTGTTACGCTTCAGAGCGAAACCGATCCACAAAAAAATTAGAAAGGAGTTTGTGTTCCTTCTAATAGTTAAATGGTTCAAGTTGTTTCAAATGAGGATGTAAAACATGAAATAGAGTAAGCAATTTAATTATGCCTAAATTTAAATAGCAAGTATGTTTGATTGCGGAGATAAAAATGTAAAACACTAGGATCATCTTGTAAAATGCACTAGAACAAGTTAAATTTCTTTTTTATACAATTAGTTTACTTCAGACTTACTCTGTCTATAGAGTCTACTGTCATCGGCAAAAATGTATGTCTAAATTGCTCTCTTATTCCAACAAATTAATTTAAATTATTATTTAAACAATGAAACTAGATGTAAAACAAAATAAGGAGGATAAAACAAGTAACATAATGTATGCCTTTTAAATTGAAGTAGCAATCAAACATCTAAATCAATTAATTAGATTCAACTGCAATAGAGCTCGGACAAAGCTAAATGTTTGATAAGTCCACTGCGTGGGGAATATTGATGCGGACCCCTTTTAATTGGGTACACTCATATAGTTGCAGTGAAAGACTGAAAGTTTCAAGGGAAGAAAAAATTCAGAAGAGAGGAAAATGAGAGAGAGCGACTATGTTGAAAAAAAAAAATCTTTGCGCTTACTGGAACATGTGGAAAGCTAGGAACGCAAAGATTTTCAGAGATAAAAGTGTATAAAAAAGATATCGTTTGAACCCTTTATATTAAAAATGAATCACTCATAGTGTTTTTAATAGGAAACAAGTCAAATAATAAATTTCTGTAAAAAAATATTTTTTCTTTTTATATATAACATTTATTGTTCTTGAAAAACATAGATGAAATATCAAAGAATAATAAAAATATCTCCATTCTTATATTATGCACGCAGTTGTCCTGATCCACCAATGACTGAGACTGAAAGATGAATTTTCGAATTGAATATCAACTCTTCATCACATAATTTGTCTTTTTTTGATTAAATACATCTATTTTATGTATTGAAATCTAAATTTAGTTAAAAACATACTTGCTACACAAACTACTACATGGTTCATCACATTAAAATTGAATAAATCTCAAGCAATATGTTTCCTTATTTTTCTTTACAAGTATCTTTGATTCTTGCAAATTATATTATTTCCTTATTTCTCCATTCCCTTTGTTTCATTTATTCTCTTCCTCAATAGTTTTGACAATGAAAATGGAAATAATCATATCTTTTCGAATTTTGTTTAGAGCTACTATATCTTTGTGAATAGATGAATAACAAATATTGTGCTGATAGAAACAATCATATCTTTAAAATAAAAAAATATCTAGAACTTCGTGTAGACAGATGATATGTAAAGAAATTTCATTGTTAAATTAATTTTCATCAAGAATACATATGTAGAGAAAATCATTTAATCATATATTTTCCAATTTTGTTTCTTTACATATCATTTCTCCTCAAAATCGGTTAATAACATGTCTTAGTTGTGGAGAAAATTAGATATTAAATCGCAATGACACTTCAAGATTTTTTTTATGTTATATTTGATTTTTTTTTCATTTGTTGTTCTTTCTTTGATTGTTATTTATTATTTAGATTACTTTCTTTTTATTTGTCTTTTATTTTTATTTAATTTTTTTTTTGTGTGAATGTCAAATAAAAAATCTCTTCATGTTCTATTCAATATTATAATATGTCCCCGTTGCAACGCACGGGCATGATACTAGTATTATAATTATTATAATTATTAAGATTGAATCCTTAACTTAAAATTTTTATCTGAATCATATTCCGATAAATTTGTTTTCTAGCCCCTCACTTGACAAATTCAATTTGGTTGTGTTTCTGCAATAACATAATTTAAACAAATAACTTAATGACATTAAAAAATAAAATAAATATAAGAGCAAGAAATATACAATATCAAAACAGAATATAAATGTAATCGTCTATTGTCCCGTTTGTTCGATCTCAATTCGTTTTTCTTTTCCAAGTTCAAATCACAATTAAGAAAGTACTGTAAAGTGTTAATGATATAAAAAACGCAGAAAAAGAAACATTCATCACAATTTGCTTATTTTTCCCTATCTTAGAAAAATTATGTTTGGTATTAACATACAACTCACTGAAAGTGTCTATTCAGTAGAAAAATAAATATATACTTTTAGGGTTCTGTTTTTGACTTAAATAATTTGGGAGGAGAGAGACAACATCCAATTATAAAGAGCAATATATTATAATTGGATTTACCATTGCAAATATGGAGTTCACGAGATAGTTGAGCTCCGCCTTTAGCGGAGCCGACATCCTTTTTAGAATTTGGGAAGACCGAACACTAGTGATATCAATAATATTTGAAAGAATATTTAGGAAGATTTATTGTGAGCTGAGTAGGAACGTTCTCAAGGCATTTTGTATAAATTAAATCATACAAATTGTACTTATGAAATAAATATAAAAACAATAAAAACAAACAATCTTTATCCATCTCTACAAATTGCAAGGGGTGTGTCTATGGAGATAAAATAATAAGATTGCGTTATCTTCTTAAAAAAATGAATTCTAACATAAAATAAAAAATACGCTAATTGAAACAAGGGCATTTTAGTCCATATATAATTATTTAAACCGTACATAAACTAAGATTTTGTTAGCTGTTAATTAGAAAAAATGTACATTTTTCAATCCGGCCTGAGGCAAGTATGAAATGATTGAAAGAGTAAACGAAACTATATGATACATCAAATAAAGAAAAGACGGAGGTAGTCTCAAAGTTGAAGTTGATCGATGCATATGCATGATATTAACTCATTACGTGTGTCCAATTTAATATTCATACAAATCTAACACACGTACAGATCTTAAAACTGATGCGACAAACATGAAATCCATCAAACTCAAATTAACAAGTATAGGTATAGCGCAATATATAAGTAGGTTGCTCAGTATTATATCAAGTTTGAATAAGACACAATTCATACTTTTGTTGTTTACCAAGTAATTAAAATTTTTTTTTTTTTCCAAAACCCAAAAATTATGATTATTGTATAATCAATTATAAAAGAGTAAGGCTTAAGTGCTATGGATAACATAAGGTTTCTTGCTATGGTTTAAAAAATTTATCATATAAACTTTAAACTGCGATCTAAGTAGCTCAGTAAATTAATTTTGCTTTCTAACATTTTTTCAGATTATTTCAAATTCTCAAGTTTCAATTTAATAAAGGAATTCAAAAAAATTTGTTACTTTTATTTTTCAAACAGTTTCAAATTATTTATTTTATTTTTATTGTGTTTGGAAGTTTTACTTTTACTAATTAAATTTTTGTAGATAAATTTATTAAGTTCTGTTAACTATGATTATTTTAAATTATTTTTCTATATTTTGAAACTTTCATTTGTATTGTTAAAATAATAATAAATTGTCTATCGCGGACATCTATTTTGTTAAAATAAAGTTTTTAGGAGTAATGAATTTTATTTTAGGTTGTATGGTTTTCACTTTATTTTTATTTTTCTACCTTTTCTGTTCTGCTTATTAATTACAGAAAAAAAATTGTGTTTCCAGTTTAATTGATGAGATTTGAAAAGCCAATCTCTGTTGCATTATGTGTTTATTTGTGAGGACAGCATAGCATTAATTTGTTCATTTTTGTTCTGAATCTCCTTTATAATTATTGAAACATTAATAAACTTGTAGTTATTGTTTGCATAAAAGAAATTTTATGAGGAAAAAAAAATATTTCAGCTAACAAGCCAAGGAAAAAAAATATTTTTTAACCTTTTATTTGGATGCAGATTTTAAATAAACAATGGAAATTTACAAGTTTTGATAGCTGGAGTTGTACTTGTTGGCATGACTTTTTAATATTAATTTTGTTGTAGATATACTGAACACAATACTAGACGGAAGCAAAGGTGGCTGACTTTGTTCATTCCTGTCAGTGACGCTTCTTTTTTGTTGAATTTATGCAATTTCTGAGGAGAGATTATTTTGAGAAAACAATTATTTCATTCAAATCAGTTCTTTACACTGTTTCCATTCCTATATATATTACAAACATCTAAGCTACTGTTTTGTTACCGTTTGTACCTTGTACCTATGTACAGTATACCTATTTGTTGAATATATGCAAGGAGGCCCCTTTACTTCCTTGATTTAATCCTAGCCTTCTATTTCTAGATCTATGATGATTATTAATCTGAGATCCTAGATCCTATTTCTCAACACTCCCCCTCAAGCTTGGAATGTATATATCATACAATCCTAGCTTGCTTGAAATTTTTTCAAATGAACTCGGGTCCAAGCCTTTGGTGAGGATATCCGCTAGTTGATCTGCACTCTTAACGTATGGTGTTTCTATTTCCTTTGCTTGAACTTTTTCTCTAATGAAGTGACAATCCACTTCTATATGTTTGGTTCGCTCGTGGAATACCGGATTCGATGCGATATGTCTTGCGGAGTTATTATCACAATACATCTTCATTGGTTGATCACAAGCAATGCCTATTTCTTTGAGTAGATGTTTTATCCAAGTTAATTCGCATGCGGTTGACGCCATGGCACGATATTCCGCCTCCGCGCTAGATCGTGCCACAACGTTTTGTTTCTTGCTTTTCCATGTGACTAAATTTCCGCCTACAAATGTGCAAAAGCCGGTAGTGGATTTTCTATCAAAACTTCCAGCCCAATCTGCATCGGAATAGCCACATATGATATTAGAATTATTGCTTTTCATCCAAATTCCCTTGCCGGGATTTTTCTTTAAATACCTTAAAATTCTATTTATTGCCTCTAGGTGTGGAGTTCTTGGCGAGTGCATGAATCTACTAATTTGGCTTACGGAAAAAGAAATATCCGGACGGGTGACCGTTAGATAAATTAGCTTTCCAACTAGCCTTTGAAATTGGTTTATGTCTTTAATTGGTTCACCATCCTCATCATTTAATTTATGCCGGTTATCAATTGGGGTAGAGATTGGTTTGCATCCTAATTTACCGGTTTCCTTTAAGAGGTCTAAAGTATACTTTCTTTGGGAGATGAAGAGTCCCAATTTTGAATGTGCTACCTCTATTCCTAGAAAATATTTTAAATATCCAAGGTCTTTGATGTCAAAATTTTCTTTTAATTGGCTTTTAACTCTTTTAATTTCTTCTACGTTATTTCCGGTAACTATAATATCATCTACATATACTAGTACAAGGGTTATATTTTCTCCATCATTTTTAATAAATAATGAATGATCGGCACTACAAATTTTAAACTTGCAAGAAATTAAATAAGAGCTAAGTTTTCAATACCATGCCCGTGGAGATTGCTTCAATCCATAAATCGATTTATTTAACCTACAAACTAAATTAGAATTGTTTTCCAATTTATGGCCGGGTGGTAGGTTCATATATACCTCTTCTTCAAGTGTTCCTTGAAGAAAGGCGTTTTTTACATCCATTTGGTACAAATTCCAATTGTTATTCGTCGCAATAGAAAATAAAATTCTAACGGTATTCATTTTAGCTACCGGGGCAAAGGTTTCATTGTAATCTATTCCATATGTTTGAGTATACCCTTTGGCAACTAATCTAGCCTTGTACCGTTCTATGGTACCATCACTATTATATTTGGTTTTGTATACCCATTTGCAACCAACGGGTTTTTTGTTTTTTGGTAATTGTACAATTACCCATGTCCCATTTTTTTCAAGAGCTCTTAGCTCTTCCTTCATGGCACCACACCATACCGGATCAATTATGACTTCTTGGTAGTTATTTGGTTCTAGTGTTCTCTCAATGGAGGTGAGAAATGCATTATAAGAAGAAGAAATATTTTTATATGATATGAATTCTTGTATAGGGTATTGCACCGTATAAGTCTCATAGTCTCTAAGTCTAGTGGACGGTATTGGTGTTCTTAAGGACCGTCTAACTTCTTGATTTTCTTCTATCTCATTATCATTGGTTTCAATATTTTCTATTGTTTCTTCAACAACACTTGTCTCAATCTCTTGGTTATTATCTTGTGTAACTAATTGGTCATTTACATGAGGTAGTACCGTTGGTTCCAAATTTATTTGGTCACTTGCATGTGGTGTCTCACTCATTTCCATTGTTTTGAAATATGACTTATCTTCACAAAATATAACGTCTCTAGACGTAAATAATTTTTTTGTTATAGGATCATAACACTTATATCCCTTTTTAAATGAGGAATATCCCAAAAAAATAGTTTTGGTTGACATATAGTCAAATTTATCTTTTCTTTTAATTTTTACAAAGCATACGCAACCAAATACTCTTAGATAATCAAAATTAATTTTTCGTTGGTAAAGGATTTCCATTGGACTTTTATTTTGTAAAATAACGCTTGGTAATCTATTTATTAAATGAGTGGCGCAAAGGATGGCATCCGACCAAAATTTTTTTGGAACATTATTTTGAAATAGTAATGCACGTGTCATTTCCAATAGATGTCTATTTTTTCTTTCCGACACTCCATTTTGCTCGGGAGTGTTTATGCAAGTAGTTTGATGTATGATTCCTTTTTCTTTAAAAAAAGTTGTGAAATTTTTGTTTACAAATTCCGTTCCATTATCCGATCTAAAAATTTTAAGTTTTGCATCAAATTGATTTTCTATGAGACATAGAAATTCTTTAAAGCAATTGAAAACCTCATCTTTTGATTTTAATAAATACAACCAAGTAGTTCTAGAAAAATCATCAATAAATATAACAAAATATTTGAATCCATTATAAGAGTTAATTGGGGCCGGACCCCATACATCGGAGTGAACTAAATCAAACAATGCTTCACTTTTGCTATTTGATTGGAGAAAAGGAAGCTTTGTTGGTTTTGCCAACTTGCATATGTCACAATTGATACAATTTGAAAATGAAAAATCTAGTGCACTATTTAAAATCTTGTTGGAAGGATGCCCAAGCCTCTTATGCCAAATGTCTTGGTTAATAGATTTAGCGGAAGCACAAACGTTTAATTCTTGTAAATTCAAGAGATAGTGTCCATTTTCAAGAAAACATTCCCCAATCTTCCTCCCGGTTTCCCGGTCCTGAAAGATAACATTTTTATATGAGAAAATTACGTCACAATTAAACTCATATGTTAGTTTTTTTACGGAAATTAGATTTATAGGGAATGTATCAAGATATAGAACATTATGAACTTTTTTGTTAAAAATATCAATTTCTCCTACACCATTAATTTGTGCTTTCATACCGTTGGCCACTAATACAAATTGATTATTTTTTGCCATGTCTAAATTTGTAAGAAGGTCTTTATTTCCAAACATATGGTCAGTGGCACCGCTATCTATAATTATTTGATTATACAAATTTAAATAATTTGAGTTAGAGACAATACCACAAGTGTTGTTTGAATTTTTCTTGGAGAACCACACAGAGAACTACTCAAAAAACTGCTGCATCGGATCTGACCCGCTTGACCCGCCAGCGCCATCTGGGTTAGACCCTGGTTCACTTGAACCAATCATTTTTATTGGCCGGTTGGGTTCAGTTTGAGCAGAATAGCCCCCACGCGACTCAGCCCCTTTCTTTCTCTTCTTCCCTTCATTCCAGTCCGCCATTTTCACGTCTCCCCCTCCCCTCTTTGAATCCCACCACTTCGGCCTGAGATGTGGGTGAAGAAAATAGCATTTTTCGGCTTGGTGACCCTCCTTTTTGCAGTGAGAGCATCTATCTCCCTTGATACTTGACCGGTTTGAGTAATTTGGGAAGTTAGGGTTTTTTCCGAAATTGGGGTTTTTTGTGGTAAAGCTATGAGTCTCGTGTCCCTCGCTGCCACCGACTTGTGGACCACTCATAGCAAGCCGTCGGCTTTCTTCTTGCTCCACCATGGTGGTAATTTGAGCAAAGGAGGGAAGGGAAGTTGTTAAAAGAAGTTGTGATTTTACGGCTTCATAGCTTGGATTGAGACCCGCGAGATATTGGATGATTTTATCTTCTTCTTCTCTCTGAATGGCTATTGGATCTGGTATGGGTGGCCGATAAACTCGAAGTTCATGCCATTTCTTTTGAAGAGCACCTAGGTACTCTATATTACTCCTTGACCCTTGTTGTTCTTGCTGGATTTCTAGTTTTAATCGATAAATGTGGGAATTGTTGTTTTGTCGGCCATACATCGTTTTTATGCCTTCCCACAGTGAGAAAGTTGTTTCATGGCCAAGGAATATTTCTGAAACACTCGGCTCCATGGATTGCATGATCCATGTCATGACTCTGTCATTCTTAGATTGCCACTGTTTTCTTGCCTTTTTTTCGGCCTCAGTTGCCTCATCTTTCTTTTTTGGAACCGGCTTTTCAGACTCTCCTGTGATGAATTCTAAAACCTCTCTTCCACTGAGAGATAATCTTGCGGCATTTGCCCATGAGAGATAGTTTTGGCCGTTGAGCAATGAGTTTGTGAGTTTTGAGGTATTGGTGGCTTCTTTCGAATGCTGCCCCTCTGAAGCCATCTCTTTGACGTGCTAGACTTCTGTTTATGGGTTTTGATTTTGCTTGTGTATATACCAGTTTTGCTGGTAAGAATTTGGAAGATATTTTTTCGGTCACAGAGACTGATGCTCTGATACCATGTTGAATTTATGCAATTTCTGATGAGAGATTATTTTGAGAAAACAATTATTTCATTCAAATCAGTTCTTTACACTGTTTCCATTCCTATATATATTACAAACATCTAAGCTACTGTTTTGTTACCGTTTGTACCTTGTACCTATGTACAGTATACCTATTTGTTGAATATATGCAAGGAGGCCCCTTTACTTCCTTGATTTAATCCTAACCTTCTATTTCTAGATCTATGATGATTATTAATCTGAGATCCTAGATCCTATTTCTCAACATTTTTTTTTATATATATATATTTTTTCTTCTTCTTGTTCTTTAATCAAAATCCATCAAATTGATTTCATGTTTCTAATCTCGATTCTAGCTCTTGAGTTCAGCTGAGATCGATAGCTGCATGATGCCAGGCTTGGGATGGCAGCAATCTCATTATTAATTTTGTGAATCATGCAGAGACTCCACAAACATATAATTTCAAATAAAAAATGCACTTTTAACGAAAGAAATACTGACAAATTAATGCAGCATGCAGCTCCAGTAACAAATGGTATACGTCCATTACAGTCAATAGTTATTGCTGAAAATAATGACAGCATATACAGCTCCGAATACATTAATAAATTAGATTAAACAAACATTAATTATCCAAACACATGATTCATTATCGATCAAGATAAATCTATAAAATTGCAAACCCTAATTTATCTGCTTGGCATCAAGAGCTTGAATTTGCTGTTCCAACTGCACTCAATTAGCACTCAATTATCACTAAACCCAGTTTGATATTTTTTTTTTCCCACCGATCCCCCCTCCCCCAAACCCTCGACGAAAATCCTGGATCCGCCCCTGTCACTTCAACTCTACACTTCATCTGTTTTATATTTTGGTACTTGTAGAGTGCCTAAAAAAATCAAAATTTTGCAGACTTAGAGTCGTTTTGATGCTACTAGTCAAATTTTTTTGCAAAGACTTAGAGTCTTTTTCCTTTGGTTTTTGTGGACGTACGTTTCCTATCTTTCTACTCCACACCTCCTAGTCCTCCTAAGAAGATATGGAATCAGTGGTGAAGGCGTACTCGATCTTTTGACCAGAGAAAATTATGTTAAAACTGTAGCATTTCTGTCCAATTAAAACTATACGTCGCCTCCCATTTTGCAAGATGTGTCATGTTGGAAGCTATCGGAATTTTTGCCAAGCTCCTCAGAACAAAAACAGGACAAAATAAAGAAAGGGTAGTGTTGATTGAACCACTGAGTATGGGTATTTGGTATTTTATCTTTTATTTATTCTTTGTGTTGATATTTAACTGCCAATTGGGCACAAAATAAACATCTAGCCAAAACTCTTGACTTTTTCCAGATAGAAAATTGATCAAAGTTCGTGGTAACGGTTGAATTGAGCCACTGAAGAAGACAGAACTAAGAATCAGTTTATATCATGGAAAAATATAGCACTCTCTCTCTCTCCCTTGCTCTCTCTCTCTCCTCTCTCTCTCTCTCTCTCTCTCGCTTTTGAAATATTGGCAGCAGCTGCCAAACTCTCTCTCTCTCTCTCTCTCTCTCTCTCTTTCTCTCTGTCTCTCCCTTTCACTTGAAATTGAAGCTTTGCAAGTTGCAACAGATATGAATCAGAACAGAATAACACAACCAGCATTAGAGACATGACAAAAAGAGTGCAGCATACAATGGTTACACTTACACTGTGTTGTCTTTCGCATCTTCTATTCTTCTTTGTATTATCAGCAATGGCCAAAGATATTGATCTTCTAATTTCATTCAAGAATTCTCTCCCCAATCCTAATTTGTTATCCAACTGGAACTATATGCTTGGAGTGTGTGAATTTCAAGGCGTAACATGTAAAGGAAGCCACGTGTCCTCTCTAACCATTCGAGGGCAGCCACTCGGAGCAGACTTCAATTCAATCTCAGCTCACATCCTCTCTATTGGCAGCCTAGAATCGCTCTCTCTCCATTCTACCAATCTCAATGGATCCATCTCATCCCTTGCAAACTGCACCATGCAACTCAAAGAGCTGGACCTCTCCAGTAACAACCTTCGAGGGTCCATCTATGATACAGTTTCTCTGGCGGCCTCCTGTCATTCTCTTGAGTCACTCAACCTCTCCAATAACTACATTGGCCAGGCCTTCAATCGCTCCTCTCTAGTTTTTACCCGCCTGAAGATGCTTGATCTCTCCACCAACAAGATCACAACCAACGAAGATATCCAGTGGCTATTCTCTAAGCTTTGGTTACTCAAACATCTAGACCTCTCCAATAACACCATTAAAGGCACCATACCACAAATTACCAATTGCACCTCTTTGCAATATCTTGACCTATCGTCCAATCAATTCATTGGTACCATACTGGCTGGTACGTTCTCAGGTTGTCTAAAATTAACTTATCTAAACCTCTCATCTAACAATTTTACCGGTATGGTCCCACCTGACATAGAGGCATGCACAAATCTTGTCACTCTGAGCCTCTCCATGAATAACTTTTCTGGTGTATTCCCCATGTTATCCATGGTTGCAATGCGCAGACTCCGGGTTCTAGAGTTGGCATTTAATAACTTCAATGGTAATTTATCCAAATCTATTTCAAAGCTTACAAATCTTGAGTTATTGGATCTTAGTGCGAACAGGTTCTCAGGCCCAATACCACATCCATTGTGCACTTACAGTGTATCACGCTTGAAAGTGTTATACTTACAGGATAACTATTTTACTGGGTCTATACCCAATTCACTTTGCAACTGTACCAACTTGGTCTCACTTGATTTGAGCTTGAACTTTCTTTTTGGGTCCATACCTAATTCTCTAGGGTCCCTCTCCAACTTAAAGGATCTTATAATGTGGCAGAATAATTTGCATGGTGAGATTCCATCTGAGCTCTCATCCCTCAAGTCACTCAAAAACTTACTTTTGGACTACAACAACCTAACCGGTGCAATACCTGATGGGTTAGTTAATTGCACCAACCTTAACTGGATTTCTCTCACAAGCAACTGGTTTACAGGGTCGATACCAATTTGGATTGGTAAGCTAGACAAGCTTGTTACTTTATCACTTGGAAATAATTCCTTTATTGGGTCAATACCACCTGAGCTTGGAAATTGTAAGGACCTGGTATTTTTAGATTTGAACAGCAACCAACTTAACGGGTCTATTCCATCCAGTTTAGCAAAACAATCTGGTAAGATTGTGTTGGAAAAATCACTGGAACCTCGACTGTATGTTTCCTTATATAGCCCCGAAAATAGTCAATGTCATACTGCAGGAAGTATTTTGGAGTTTAATGGGATCCGAATGGATGACTTAATGCGCTTACCAAGTACACAGTATTGTAATTTCACTAGAGTTTATTTGGGTGTCACTGGCACTATGGATCCAAATTCAATAATTTTTCTTGATTTGTCATACAACCAGCTCGAGGGACCAATACCAACAGAGATTTCTGCAATAGGAAATTTAATGGTATTGAATCTCAAGCACAATCGCTTATCAGGACGTTTGCCACAAGAATTGGGTGGCATGATCCACTTATTAAAGCTCGATTTATCACACAATACTTTTGAAGGCAGCATACCCTCATCCTTTTCGGCCTTATCCTTGCAATCATTTGATCTGTCAAATAACCTGCTAATCGGGCCCATACCCCAATTGGGTTCTTTGGTTACATTCCCCAAATATGCTTTTGAGAATAATTCAGGTCTTTGCGGGTTACCATTGCCACCTTGTAATGATTCGTCCATTCCAAAGGGTAATGTATCTCAGCAGTCATCAACAAATCATAGGTCTTCTCAAGGCTGGTTGATTGCACTAGGGTTACTGATCTTCATCTTCTTGATAATTGGGTTTATAATCGGTCAATTTCTGCGATAAGTCATCATTTGTCTTGGATGGAACTATCTATCTGCATGTACTATGTTGGGAGATCTGCTTGGATGAAATCTGATTTGTATAACTTATTATTAAATATTTTGGAGTTATTAATTTAAGTTTATGTTACAAATTTCATATATGATTAATTATTGGTTTTACTCTTTGTCAAAGGGGGTATTTCATGTTTCTTTCTTTTGTTTCATTTGTGTATCTATATATAGTAGGATCATACCTCCTGTCTGCTACGATCGTAGAAAAAGAAACATAATAAAAAAAAAACAGAATGATCATATATAATTGATGGTTTGAATTTTGAAACCAAAAACGAAGTAAATGTATTGACAAAATAAAAGGAAATAACAATTTTGTGATACTGTACATAATCCTTGATCAACACAGTTCTGATTAAGTTTAGGAAATCCATTGTGTACGTATGAAGTTTGGAAGTTTAGGAAATCCTTGATGAACACAGTTTCCGATTAAATTTAGGAAATCCAATTTTGTTCATGTTAGACATTATTGGCAACTTATCAGATTTGTAATAACTCATACTATAAGATTTTTTAAGAAATATGGTTATTGTCTTTTAAAAATTTGAGAGATAAAATAAAAGAATATGAGAACCAATGAGAGAAAAATGTTGGACATACATACTATAAGATTTTTTTTTTTTTGTAAAAATGGAAAAAAATTGCATTGCTAGCATTATTTTAAAATAATGTTGATCCATTTATATGGAAAAAATATTGGACATACTATTAGATTTTTTTGTGTTTACTCGTTTTTCAAAATCATAATTTAATATATGTTTTCTTTACAAATTTGTTAATTAGTATAACTAAGAAAATCTATCAGCTTTAATTTGATTTGAGCTAACTAAGAGAAAAAAAAAGAACAGAAACGATTAATTATCTTTGTTCGAGCAAGCAAAATAAGAACGTTATTTATTAGTGTCACACCCCAAATACCGGGGGCGCGACGATCCTGCCGCGTCTATTTACCATTCAATATATATATTATAAGGCATGGATCTTTTTATCCATTGCCAATAACATCCATTATTTTTATCACATCTCAATATATTTAAATGAATTATCTGACATTTTATAGTGGATGATGCTAGAGATATATTCTATGCACCCTGTCAGATATAATAAACCCAAATCCCATACCTTTAGGTAGCCCTGCTGTCAATTATAACACGTAGGCGTTTCTCTGACTTCGCATAATGAACCTGTAACCCACAAGGGGAAACGAGTGAGAAATAATAAATTATTTCTCAGTGCTGATTGCCACTCAGATTATTGGATTCGAAGGAAATCCATATTCATAATGAAATCACCGCATGAGAAATAAACAATTCATTTCATAATGACGAATGCAAATGCTCAATAACAATATCCAAATGAAAAACAAAGATTAGATAAATAAATCAGAACTCTAAAGATCGTATCAGAATAAATGGTTAGGTCAAATCTTTTAAACCATAAAGTCTGGTAACGTTTGGTTTCTTAACTTTACAATTTATAGTATAGTAACACTGAAAAATACCATAACATGTATCTGTCGTGTCAGGGCTTATACCGTTATCACTATCCTTACAATTGGTTAACGGAAATAATACGAAATCAATATCACAATACTATCATTATCGGAAAAAAAATCACTGATAAGACAGTTACCACAGTTCATTAGTCTCACAGTCACAATTTACATTTATTTAGTATCCCCTATCCAACCAGTACTAGATTTAGTTGGGGCCATTCACCATATGCGCATAAGGGTCATGGAGTAAAGTCTAGTAGCTAGCTAGACTTTACGATATATTAATCATTTTTCTCCACTATATGGAGGTTCAAGGATTACAATATTCAATATTCAATCAATTCAGTCACTGTGGTCTCAATCAATCATTTCCAATAAGAATCAATCAATCGATAAACAATATCAACATGACAATCAACAGACTTACCTGTAATTCAGTTTCAATTGTATTAGGCTATGCATATGATGCAACAGTTCAATCAATGCAGTCAATCAAATATTCAAAATGCACAGCGAGTTACGATTTAATTCCTAATCATGAATTTCAGACTAATCCTATAACCTCGCACCTGATATCGTAGGGCAACAGGTGATATCACTAGTAGTCTAATCTTTCCTGAACAGTCTCATCAATCTTTGTCATAATTATGCCTACGTTGACAATAATATATATGTTCTAATCAATACTTAGATTTATTTTCAATGTATTATAGTGCCCTGTAATACCAGTTAAAATCTTGCACCTATAATTAGACATTTTATAAACCATCTCAACCCATGTAATGCTCATTAGTTACTTAAATTCAATTTCAAATCAATAGTTCATCTCTGTCCCAATCAAATAGTACGGTCCAATTTATTTTCCTTTATTTTCAGGATTAAATAAAAGAGTAAAAATATGAAATATAAAAAAAAACATTAATTTGACTTAAAAAATAAAAAATAAATAAAAAGTATATTTAGCAAACCAACTTGATTGTTTTGGTTTTTAAAAAAACTATAAGAATTGAGATGTCACTTCGATTCGAAGTATTTTTTCATATTGAATTGTCATTTCGGTCCATTCATACCAATGGATATCCCAATCTTTCTTTGTTTTAAAATCCCAATTCCCTATTGAAAAGGCATAGTTTAGTTTCAAAATGTTTTTTTCGATACAATTCAAGCTTTCAACTTTTCAAGTGCTCAAAACATCCCTTCCTAATTAGTTATTTGACCAATTGTGGGGTTAGTTCTAATTTCTCAAAGTCAATCCAATCATAACCATATTTTTTTCACTAAAGCCCTTGATTTAACAATTACGCAAATTTTTTCACATACAAATGCAAGATAAATATGACTTAAGTAAAAGATAAACAAGTCCTAAAATGCAAAAGTAAAGGTAAATCTCCCCCCAAGCTTAGTCTGAGCATTGTCCTCAATGCTTCAAGACCAAAAGATAAAGAAATATAAAGCTAAGGGAAAGAGGGAACAAACCTGATCAGTCATCCGATGGGTCGAGCCACCAGGCGTGGAGCTGGTCCTCAACTGCGGTAATCCTGCTCTGGAGATCATAGAGGATAGCGCTCTGCTCGTGCCTCATGTCATACACCAAGCTGTAGACATCCTGGATGGTCGGGTTAGCTAGTGGAGGTGGATAGGAGGGGCCCGCGCCAGAAGTGGAAGCATGGAACTGTTGAGAGGTGGAGGCAGGGAACTGCGGAGCCGTGCCCTGTGCATCAGTCATATCGACATCCTCAGTGACGGGAGGTGCATGAGAAGGAGATGGTGGTACTGCTCCAGTAAAGAGCCAAGTACGCTCATCCTCGAAAGAGAGAGGTGCTCTGAGGGGTAGCTGATGCTGAGTCCCATCCGGCATGCGCCAAAGATACCGGTCTCTGTGGTTGGCAGCTCCTCGCTGGATCTTGATAAAGGTGGCCTGCTAGTAGGCCCTGACATCCATGAGGATCGGGCCTCTGGAGAGAGTGAGACCCGTGGTAGCTACGCCTAATCTGTCAGCTATGAGAGTGACGTAGGTACCAATGTGAACAGACCCTCCTATCTTTGGCGAGCGCTAGATCTCAAGCCAGTGACGGGCCATGATGAGCATCAGATCGGGCCGCTCGAACTCCTCTGCCCGACGGAGCATGTGGTCCATCAACTAGAGATCCCCCTCATTAACACGCGCAACTGTCTCGCCGCGTGCAAAGATAGAGATGGCAAGAGACCTCTGGATGTAGCGAAGGACCGGGTAAGGAATGGCTAGGCTCCTGAATTGGTTGCTGGGTCGGGCGCTGGTGCCAACTGTTGGGTTTTGACGGTTCAAACCCATTGATTAAGTATGTTGGGGTTTTGACGGTTCAAACCCATTTATTTGCTTAAGGTGCGGAAAGAGTAAAACAAAAATTTTTACATCTACCTTAAGCTACGGATTAAATGAATCAAGAAGATCCGTTTAATCCTATTTACAGATCTACTCCATAATTGATTTCTAAAACATTAAATCTATTTATCAATTAAATAGATTAATATAACATGTTTATACCTTGTTTCCAAATCACAGTTGGAATGCAGACCGAGCGAGTAGAGCTACACCAGGGAAGGAATCGACTCGAAGTATCACACGTGTGATACCTCTATTGGTTATCCACCAGGACTAACCAGAGAGCGGTTTATTTCTTTTGCCAGAAATACTATAAATCGTGAAATTCTGCAAAAACACTATTCACTGAACTTTCGGTCAATCAGATTCACTGATTATCAAAATCTGAAATACCGCTAAATTCGGTAAAACACTATTCACCAATCCGAAAAACCGTAAACAGAGAAAGAGAGAATTCCAATTAACGAAGTAATCAGATTAACACGTGAATTAGTGAGTTTTCTCTTTCACCTATGCCCCTCTATTTACAGGCAAATGTGGAGGTTCGCCAAAAGACCGAAATACCCCCGAAGTTGCCAAAATTACCAAAATGCCCTTTTGGAGATGGCATTCAATTTTGATTTTGCAACTTCATATTGGTTAGATTAGTTTAATGGATTCTAAACCCATTAACGCAAACCCATTATGAATAGTACATATCCAAATCAAATATATAATTGTCATTTACAATTATATTCGTCTGCGGTTTTCGTTTGGTAATTTTTATACAACATGTCAAACACGTTTATAAACTAACCAGTGTTTCTGTTTGTCATTCTAAATGACGTATAATTAATTATAATTAATTATACTAAGTATAACTAATTATAACCATTAGTTTTTGCTTTGTCATTTTTAACATGACAAATATAATTTAATTATAACACGTATAATTAATTATAACCATCTTAATATTAATTACAATCAATTTATAATTAATCAGTAAGATTCTCCGAATAGCTCCTATATGGTGTGACCCAATAGGATCTGTGTTATGTTGGTAAATAGAGTTAAAACTGTTTTAACTTCTATAATCATAGGAGGCATCTGGCAGTATACACTATGACCATCCAATTACACAGATGGTGATGTACTGTACAATATCACGATCCAGTAAACAATTTACTTGTGTCAGTTCTTCTGTCTCATAGCTATCAGATCAGTTTCAAGGTAGATGTGTGTCATCCTTGCTAACTGTATCTTTTCTTGATCTTAAGTAGATTATCAAATATAATTACTCTTGTAATTATACCGCATGCAGATAATCTAACTCTACCAAGGGGCCCAGTGATGCTATAGCTCGTATAGAGATACGAGGGATAAATAATATTCTTGGCAGACTATCACTTCCTCAGCTAAACTATACATATGGAAATTCTACCGTTATGACTGCTTTTTACGGATAGCGTTAGATAACACTCACACATACATATTTCTTAGTAGGAACGATAAATACCTCATACTGTAGAACTTGACACTGAATGAAAACATAAATGACACGAACACAATTCTATTTAATGTTTCATTCGGGGTCTGTCAAATACCATGTTCCTAGAACATGTATCTATGTGATTAAAATGACATCTCGTGTCAGGTGGTTTGTAAAACTTAACCATCTTTTAATCCACATGCTAACCTTATCGCGGTAATTAGTGTTCCTGCTAATTACCTTGGTCAGTGACTTTTAAGAGTATATATTATCTATATTATGGAGTTTCACAATTTCAGTCATGAACTCGAAATGATCCATAAATTCAATAATACTCAAGGCAACAAAATGATATATAAATAAACATTCAATTCATGAACAAAGCTTTATGATAATTTATCGTATTATTGACTTCTAGATTATTACAAACTAACAATCTCCCACTTAAGCTAGGAGCCAATCATCGTAGATCTAAAGAAAAACTCATAGCCAATTAAAATCTCTAGTATTCTAAAATCTCGTAGATCTAAAGAAAAACTCATAGCCAATTAAAATCTCGTAGATCTAAAGAAAAACTCATAGCCAATCTCCTATGTGTCTCAGACCCATAGAAGCTGTATGCAATTGGTGCTTGGCTTGAGGAAGAGGTTTTGTGAGTGGATCAGCTGTGTTGCTGACTGTGTCAACTCTACATATCTTTACATCACCTCTATTTACGATCTCTCGTATCAGGTGATAACGGCGTAGAACATGCTTGGATTTCGAGTGCGATATCGGTTCTTTGACCTGAGCTATAGCTCCATTGTTCACCTCTGGGAAGAGCAGACGCGGGGCGCGTTAGTAGCGACGCGGGTGGCGTTAGTAGCGACGCGGGTGGCGTTAGTAGCGACGCGGGTCGCGTCGGCCTAGGTCGGGGCAACAAAGGCAGAGGCGAAAGGGGAGGATGGAGGTTAGGACTGGGCAACACCGGTGAAGCACTCTGATCGCAGGAGCGAGAGAAGGGAAGGGAAAGAGAGGGATGGCTTGGGTTCGACGCAGGTCGCGTGTACGGTAGATAGGGAGAGGGTGGAGAAGAAGAGAAAGCACTGCGGGGTTCAAATAAGGGGCCTCGCGATTAACGCGTCTCATTAATGCTGCGTCGGTTGGCATTAACGCGGGCCACGTTGATCTTGAAGCGGAACGCGTTGCCATTAATGCAAGACGCATTGCCCTTAATGCAAGACGCATTGGCCCTGACGCGGGCGCATTGGAGATGACGCGGGGCGTGTTGGCCATGACGCGGGTCGCGTCTACCGATTAAGCCGAACCTGTCTCCCAGACACCCTAAATGCAATTTAAACAAAGAAAAAGAATGCTTGCAAACAATAAAAGGTTAATTAAAAGAGAAGAGACTAAATTACCCTAAGTGCAAGAAATTTAAAACGGATTTGGGTTGCCTCCCAAAAAGCGCTTATTTTAGGTCATGAGCCTGACCATCTGTCGCTAAGTTTCGACGGAGGTTGGATCAAAGAGATCCTGAGCAGATCGTGGGGGGTAAGAATGATCAGCAATGTAGGGATTTAGACGCTGACCGTTGACTTTGAAGGTTCCACACTCTTCATTTCCTATTTCAATTGCACCAAAATGGTACACCTTCCGCACCACAAATGGACCAGACCATCGAGACTTAAGTTTTCCTAGAAAGAGTTTCAATCTAGAATTAAATAAAAGTACAAGATCACCTTCCTTGAATTCGCGAGGCATGATACGCTTGTCATGAATCAGCTTGGTTTTCTCCTTGTAAATCCTTGCATTTTCGTAGAAGTGTAAGCGCATTTCTTCTAACTCATGTAAGTCAAGGATACGCTTCTCTCCTGCGGCAAGCATGTCCAAGTTGATGGCTCTCGTGGCCCAGAATGCCTTGTGTTCAATCTCTACTGGTAAGTGGCACGACTTTCCATACACCAGCTTGAAAGAGCTTATCCCAATCGGTGTCTTGAAGGTGGTTCGATACGCCCAGAATGCATCATTCAGCTTAAGAGACCAATCCTTCCTTGTCCTTGCTACCGTCTTCTCCAAAATGGACTTGATTTCCTTGTTAGAAATCTTAGCCTGACCATTAGATTGAGGATGATAAGAAGTAGTTACCTTGTGTGTCACCCCATGACAGCTCAAAAGATTGTCGAATTGTCTGTTGATGAAGTGCTTGTATCCATCACTGATAACAGCTCGTGGTACTCCGAAGCGCGGGAAAATAATATCATTGAACAGTCGCTTTACTGCTTTTGAGTCTGCTTTTCTACATACCACTGCTTCAACTGATTTGGACACATAATCTACGGCAACCAGAATGTATTCATTCCCACATGATGATGAAAATGGCCCCATGAAATCAATCCCCCACACATCAAAGATCTCTACTTCAAGAATGGGATGGAGAGGCATCTCATTGCGCTTGGTGATGTTCCCGGTCCGTTGACACTTGTCACAAGCCGTGATGAAGGTCCTTGCATCCCTGAAAAGAGAAGGCCAAAAGAAACCAGATTGCAATACCTTGGCTACTGTTTTAGAGAATGAAGCATGCCCCCCCCGTAAGCTGATGAGTGGCAATGCTCGAGAATGGAGCGCGTCTCTTTGTATGGTACGCAACGTCTGAAAATGCCATCAATACTTGCTTTAAAGAGAAAGGGTTCATCCCAAAAATAAAACCTGGCATCTGATTTGAGCTTCTTCCTCTGCTGGTAACTCATGTCATCGGGTAGTACCCCAGAAGCTATGTAGTTCACTATGTCTGTATACCAAGGAACTGCTTGAGTGGTGACGCGGGGCGCATTCGGTGTGACGCGGGGCGCGTCCGGTGTGATATGGGGCACATCCGATGTGATGCGGGGCGCATTGGAGGCATCCAGAGCTGAAACTGAGAGGAGTTGTTCATCAGGGAATGAGTCGTTGATTGGCAAGCTAGCAGAGCTATCACCTTCCCAATGGAGGCGGGACAGGTGGTCAGCCACAGTGTTTTCGACTCCTTTCTTGTCCCGAATCTCAAGATCAAATTTATGTAAAAGAAGAATCCATCTAATTAAACGGGGTTTCGCGTCTTGCTTATTCAAAAGATACCTGAGTGCGACATGGTCGGTGTAGACTATGATCTTGGACCCAACCAAGTAAGATCTGAACTTGTCATGGGCAAACACAATTGCAAGAAGTTCCTTCTCGGTGGTTGTGTAATTCGTTTGGGCTGCGTCTAACACCTTACTAGCATAGTACATAGCACATGGTTTATTGTCTTTCCTTTGCCTCAGAACTGCCCCTACAACATAATCACTTGCGTAGCACATCAGCTCGAATGGTAAGGACCAGTCAGGTGGTTGCAAGATAGGCGCTGAAATGAGAGCTTCTTTCAAACTGCAAAAAGACTTAACACAATCATTAGTGAAATCAAAATCAGAATCTTTAACTAGAAGATTGGTTAGTGGTTTGGCAATTTTAGAGAAATCCTTGATGAAGCGGCAGTAGAATCCCGCGTGACCTAGAAAGCTGCGAACTCCCTTCACACTCGTCGGGATTTCAAGCTTCTCAATCACCTCAATCTTTGCCTTGTCGACCTCAATGCCTTTAGAAGTCACAACGTGCCCTAAAACAACACCTTCTTGGACCATAAAGTGGCACTTTTTCCAATTCAAGATCAGGTTAACTTCTTCGCACCTCTGTAAAATCTTACAAAGGTTAGACAAGCAAGAATCAAAACATGCACCATAAACAGAAAAATCATCCATAAAAATCTCAACCTCATTTTGAAGAAAGTCATAAAAGATAACCATCATGGCTCTTTGGAAGGTTGCTGGTGCGTTACACAAACCAAATGGCATCCTACGGTATGCATATGTACCATAGGGACAAGTGAAAGTGGTATTTTCTTGGTCCTGTGGGTGGATAGGTATTTGGAAGAAACCAGAATATCCATCAAGATAACAAAAGTAAGAGTGATTAGCAAGCCTTTCTAGAAGTTGGTCGACAAATGGCAATGAGAAGTGATCCTTGCGTGTGGCTGCATTGAGCTTCTTGTAATCGATGCACATTCGCCAGCCGGTTACAACGAGTGTTTGGATCAGCTCATCTTTTTTATTCTTCACCACTGTCGCTCCTCCTTTCTTTGGCACCACGTGGACAGGACTCACCCATTTACTGTCAGAGATTGGGTAGATAATACCTACATCAAGAAGTTTGAATATTTCCTTTTTTACTACCTCTTTAAGATTCGGGTTAAGTCATCGCTGGTGCTCCACAGATGGCTTGTGGTCATCTTCCAACAGGATTCGATGTGAGCAGATGGAAGAGCTGATCCCCTTCAGATCCTTTATTGAGTACCCGATTGCACCCTTATGGATTCTCAGTTTCTCCAAGAGTTTGGTAGTCTGATCGGGCGTCAAACCTGCATTTACAATCACAGGAAGAGAATTATCGGGACCTAGGAACTCATACCTGAGATTGGTTGGAAGGGGCTTGAGCTCAGGAGTCTTCACCTCTGGTTGGACTGTGACGCGATCCGCGTCAGATACATGCGGGTCGTGTTCAGTATAACGCGGGGCGCATTCAGTGTAACGCGGGGTGCGTTCAGTGTAACGCGGGGCACGTCCAGAGTCAAGTGGCTCGCGTTCTTCAATGGATCCTCCAAATTTACACCTGCTGCATAAACTGATTCCAACTCGTTTATCTCAACCTGCAACTCAGATAAAAAGTCAGAATGGTCATTGAGCGAGTTATTGATTTGCTCAAGAAACTATATATCATTCAAGCAACACAAATCAATAATTATAAGCAAGCAATCAAAAATCAAGCAAGTCAAATCAACAATTATAAGCAAGCAATCAACAATAAAGCAATCTAAATCAACAATTATAATCTAGTAATCAACAATCAATAAAATTAGTTGGATGGAGCTAAGAATAACTAGAAATCCGCACCTTAGCAATGTTGAGACGATGCGATCAGCATGTCATAGCAGTGTGGATGGGTCGTACAACCCTGCCAATTCCAATCACGCAAAGTTCATGTCTGTACCAAGTTTACAAGCTCAGTTGGGTAATTCAATGACGTCTTCTATTAATTTAGTTAGCCGCAATTCACACACTTGTAACTTCCTGGACGAGACTCGTAAATGACAGAAAATTGTTACAATTATGATACAATATTGAATAACAGAGTCATCTTTTTGTTCGACTTATGGTCAGAATATTAAGTGACACCACATGCAAAAGTTTAATACGAATAAAATCAAGCTTTTGGGGAAAACAAATATCCACTTTTTCTTTTTCCAAATCGGTTTTCTTTTGTCCAACCCACTTGAGCTTTCAAAAGAATTATCAAGAAGTTGTTTGTAACATCCTTTTATGTTTCACAAATTTGCCCAAAAACTAGATTAAATTTGAACTTAAAGACTTTCAAGTTTTTCTTCACAATCGTTCTAAATTTAATTAGATAAAACAATAACAAACTCAATTGGAACCCATAGCAAAATAGTAAGGTATCATTAATGACATCTAAGCTTCAATTTCTAGCTAATTAAAGAAAGAATAAGAGAACTTGAGAATACCATAAGCCGAATTAAGATCAATTAACAAGGAGTCTTGAGCATGCACACATCTACTCCCTTCCATGCTTTGCTTGTACTAAAATCACCTTCTCTTCCAACCGATTCTTTCAAATTCCGAGTGTCAACCCCAAAAGAGATAATTGGTAAGTACGATGGTGTGATAGGAGAATGCAACGGGAGTTGCCGACTCATCAAGGAAAGAAAATGATTTTGGGGAGGAGAATTAAGATATTGAATGAGAGAGTAGATGATTAAGAGGGGGACAAAAGGAATGAAACGGGAGAGAAAAAAAAATGGAGTTAGGTGAGTGGCAAAAATGTTAATTAGTTAATATAAATGAAGGTGGATAATAGGTGTCCCACATGCATGCATTTTGAAACATAAAAGAAATCCCTTTATAATTTTTTTACAATAATTGGTTGATTTGCACTAAACTCCCTGCCTCTATTTGTTCTGCCATAGAAACTTAACATTTTAATTACTATGTTTATATCTACAAAATGTTATAATTCATTTAAAATTTTAAAGTTTATTATAACAAAATTTAGTATTTTCATATTTTATTCAATTAAGAATTCTACTCCAATTCAATGAAATATCCAAAGGTTTGTAAACTGAGATGTTTTGATTATATAAATTCCTATGTATTTGTAGAATATAAATTTTAATATATAAAGGTTTACAATTATTAGAAACTTCATATAGCTACTGGTATACACAATTCACTTAGATTAATTTCTAATTGTTGAAATACTGGGATGTTACACAATTCACTTAGAGAGATGAGACTTAGAGGTGAAAAGAGAGAGAAATTATCAGATCAAAACACATACGATGATGAGGCTGTGGTGAGTCTAGCGTCATTCCGGCTCATGAGACATGTAGATATTTCTACAAGTATTTGTTGTTAATTTCTATACAAAACATGAAAGTAAATATTACTTAATATGAAGGGAGGTTTTTCTCTTGCAAGGGCTATTATTTTTGTTAACTTTTATTCTTAATTAAGTAGGAGAGCGAATAAAGGCTCCTTTCATTTCTTAATTAAGTATTTCTTAATTAAGCAAAGGATAAAACTGAAATTATTGGAAAAAAAATTCTCTCAGCACTCAAAAACTCAAATGATGCTCTTAGAATAGCACTCCCCTAAAAAAATAATGATTATACAATCAAGTCATGCTACTTTAAATGTGTACGGCTATTTGTGACATATTATGTATCGAGTATATCAGAATGCCAAACTTTTATTTTGTTGTTGCTTTTATATCTTTTTTTTTTTCTTTTAAATGCTACTCTTTCATAGAGTTATATGTTTTATTCAATTTAATACATACTCTCATTATTCATTGTAAAAAGAATTTAGATACCAAAGTAAATAACCAGCCAGGTTTTCAAATACTAAGTTACAGATGTTTTAAAAAAACAAGCTCTTGAACTGATTGACCTGATGAAAATTTACAGAGTCGATGTCCGATTCGGTTCTGATAACATTATTCGAGGCAGTGAAGATCATTTTGTTAATTATTTAAGTATTAATTTTTTTGTCAAATCCTTGGTCCTTGTGAAAATTTATATGAAATTTTAGCTTACATGAAATTTATTTAGATCATTTTGTTTTTAATGGAGACATAAAATATGTACTTCAATAAGTTACATAAAGAATTGTGTAACAAATTTCACCTTATAAGATGAATGATATTGACTTTAACATCATTTTTTTTAATGGAAACATAAAATATCTACTTCATTTTTCTATTTTTTCTTAACATTGACTTAACATGAGAAAGGAAAGGTAGCACAATTGGCTAGAAAAAAAAATTCTAGAGTTATTATACTCAAATATCGAGTGTTCAATTCTCCCTCACTAATTCGCAGTTTCTTTTCTCAAAAAAAAAAAAATTAACTTAACATCTATCCAAATAAGAATCGTAAATTTGTGAAGATAGTTTTATTATATTTGATAAGAGATGTTTTCGTTCAAACATGAGCTGTGAAACTTTCGTCGACTTGTTAATTTTTTTGTTTAGAAAATTATTGGGTTGTAAAGTGGAAAAAAATGTACCGTGTCGTGGCGTGCTGTGACTAATACGCTGTGTTTTTGGTCCCATGCCGTGCCGTGATTAAAATATCAAGGGGTGGTCACGGTATGCGAATGGTCACGTCACATGAGTCATACCGTGCCTAAATGTGCCGTGATCAAACGTGACTCGCGTGACCATTTAATCATAATTTAAGTTAGTTTATTCAAGATTCATCATTTAATCAATATCTAATAGTCTTAATTACATGTGACTCGCGTGACTACGTGCCGTGCTATGACTAGATCTTTCACGTGACGTGACGTGCCAAAGTTTCAAAAGATAGTCACGGCACGTGAATGGTCACGGCACGGGACAAGCGACTCACGGCACGTATCCAGGGTATATCTACTGTAGCACATGGTAGAGCAACTGCCCTATCCTGAAAATTCAAATCTAATTTACAAAGACTAAGTTTTGGGCCGTTCCTCTACCGAGAAATTAATGTTGCCCTACTCTAGAGTCCAATAATGTTTGAATAGTCCAATAATGTTGTACTCAAATTTTGTAAATTATATAAGAGATAGTCATGACCCAATTAATATGCCCATTGATTAATTAAAAAACACAGAATAATAAAAATGTTTGCTGCCTGAGCTTAACTGATCTATGAATTCAACCAAGTACACAAAAGTTAACTGATTCATTAACTTTTAGCATTCATTTCTCACAAATTATAAACACTTAAATGATAACTATAAATGACCATATATGTATTGTAAAATTTATTGAACTACCCTTACAGCTTATTTTCCTCTTATAATAGTAGAGGCCGGAGTAGCAAAATATATTGTCAATTTATATCGGAAATGCGCTAAAACGTCTTTATTATTATTTTCATACATGTTATTTCTTTCATTTAAGACAAAAAAAAAAATTATATTTTGTTCAAGAGAAAATATTCAATTCCAAGCCGTGGATGGATACATAGATCATTTTTTTGGTATTTTAGATTTCACCATATACTTTTTTTTTTTTATTTAAAACCCAATCCTTTTGTGCAAGTTGAAAATATCTTTTATTTAAAACCCAATTCTCTACAACTAGCCGTTATTTTTAACAGCTTGTGCAAATGACCTCGAAGCTTTTTAATGCAAAACCCGGTGCTCCGAAGGGGTATGGAACTGACTTGCAATGTGAAGTGTTACCTGTTTCGTCTCCTCCATGTGCCACGGAATTGAGTACGTGGCAAAGATGCAGAGGTGAAACATAGTGACAGAAAAATGGAAAACCAGTATTGGAGGTGCATAGTTGTCTTACTAAGCTAGCTAGATTACTACTGCATATATTTCAAGTGCTCTGCAGTCTCTGAATTAAAGAAAGGGATCACTGATCACAACACTAGGAATTAGATTGAGACCAGTAGTCGATCTTCTGCATCAATTTTCGTGAACCAAAACATGTAGCAAGCTGTTGCTTTTACTTGGTCTTATGTCGCTTTAACTCTACACTCGATCTGTTTTATATTTTGGTACTTAGAGTGCCTCAAAAAAATATCTTGCAAAGACTTAGAGTCGTTTTGGTCCTACTAGTCAAAAAAACATCTTGTTTCCTTTCCATTCATATTTTTCTTTGTTTTTGGTGGACGTACGCTTTCCTATCTTTGACTAGAGAAAATTATGTCAAAACCGTGGTATTTCTGTCCACTTAAAACCACAAGGAGACACTACAAAGAAAACCAACGTTAACGTCACGTCCCATTTTGCAAGATGTGTGATGTTGGTTTGGATATTAGCTGGAGTCAACTCAAGGGTCAACTGCTAATTAAGTGCTACCTACAAGTCAAGTCGACGTCTCATGGACTCCGGATTCTCTATTTAAAATTCTCTCATGTATTTCGTAACAAAAAATTAACAACGGAATTGAAGTTCTATGTATAGTTCATAATGGTTGTGCTTCATTTGAAGATTTCAAATAGCTAAAACTCGGATCAATTATTAATTAACTAAACAAATGAAATTAAAACAATAAAACTGTTTATCGCTGTTATTGGGCTCTCTTTTGTTGCGGATATTAGGTAATGAACACATGATGCTGTAAATTAACGTTTGCTTGAATGAAAAGGGCTTCGGCCTCTCTTATCAAAAAAACAATAAAACTGGGATCAATTATTAAGTTAAGCAACTGTTATGGTACATGGCAGCTGGTACTTCAAAAATAAAACTACAGAGAAAAGTTTATTGGGCCAAAGATATATGGATATCTAAGTTCATTGAACCACTGAGTATGGGTATTTGGTATTTTCTCTTTTATTTTTTCTTTGTGTTGATATTTTACTGCCAATTGTGCACCAAATAAACAACTAGTCAAAACTCACTTTTTCCACATAGAAAATTGATGGAAGTTTTCGTGGTAACGGTTGAATTGAGCCACTGAAGAAGACCGAAGTAAGAATCAGTTTACACTTTACATCATGGAAAAATGCATCACTCTCTCTCTCTCCTCTCTCTCACTTTAAATTGAAGCTTTGCAAGTTGCAACAGATATGAATCAGAACAGAATAACACAACCAGCATTAGAAACATGACAAAAGGAGTGCAGCATACAATTGTTACACTTACTCTGTGCTGTCTTTCGCATCTTCTATTCTTCTTTGTATTATCAGCCATGGCCAGAGATATTGATCTTCTAATTTCCTTCAAGAATTCTCTCTCAAATCCTAATTTGTTATCCAACTGGAACCATATGCATGGAGTGTGTGAATTTCAAGGCGTAACATGTAAAGGAAGCCATGTGTCCTCTCTAACAATTCGAGGGCAGCCACTCGAAGCAGACTTCAATTCAGTCTCAGCTCACCTCCTCTCTCTTGGCAGCCTAGAATCGCTCTCTCTCCATTCTACCAGTCTCACTGGATCCATCTCATCCCTTGCAAGCTGCACCATGCAACTCAAAGAGCTGGACCTCTCCAGTAACAACCTTCGAGGGTCCATCTATGATACAGCTTCTCTGGCGGCCTCCTGTCATTCTCTTGAGTCGCTCAACCTCTCCAATAACTACATTGGCCAGGCCTTCAATCGCTCCTCTCCAGTTTTTGCCCACCTGAAGATGCTTGATCTCTCCACCAACAAGATCACAACCACCGAAGATATCCAGTGGCTATTCGACTCTAAAATTTGGTTACCCAAACATCTAGACCTCTCCAATAACTCCATTAAAGGCACCATACCAAAAATTACCAATTGCACCTCTTTGCAATATCTTGACCTATCTTCCAATCAACTCAATGGTACCATACCTGCTGGTACATTCTCAGGTTGTCTAAAATTAACTTATCTAAACCTCTCATCTAACCATTTTACCGGTATGGCCCCACCTGACATAGAGGCATGCACGAATCTCATCAATTTGAGCCTCTCCAAGAAAATTTTTTCTGGTGTATTCCCCATGTTATCCATGGTTGCAACGCCCAGACTCCGGGTTCTATAGTTGGCATTTAATAACTTCAATGGTAATTTATCCAAATCTATTTCAAAGCTTATAAGCCTTGAGTCATTGGATCTTAGTGCGAATAGGTTCTCAGGCCCAATACCACGTCCATTGTGCACTTACAGTGTATCGCGCTTGGAAGTGTTATACTTACAGGATAACTATTTTACTGGGACTATACCCCATTCACTTTGCAACTGTACCAACTTGGTCTCACTTGATTTGAGCTTAAACTTTCTTTTCGGGTCCATACCTAATTCTCTAGGGTCCCTCTCCAACTTAAAGGATATTATAATGTGGCAGAATAATTTGCATGGTGAGATACCAGCTGAGCTCTCATCCCTCAATAAGTCACTCAAAAACTTAGTTTTGGACTACAACAACCTAACCGGTGCAATAACCGATGGGTTAGCTAACTGCACCAGCCTTAATTGAATTGCTCTCTCAAGCAACCGTCTTACAGGGTCTATACCAATTTGGATCGGTAAGCTAGAAAAGCTTGTTATTTTATCACTTAGAAATAATTCCTTTATTGGGTCAATACCACTTGAGCTTGGAAATTGTAAGGACCTAGTATTTTTAGATTTGAGCAGCAACCAACTTAATGGGTCTATTCCATCCAGTTTAGCAAAACAGTTTGGTAAGATTGTGTGGGAAAAATCACTGGAACCTCAACAGCATGTTTCCTTTGCAAACCCCGAAAATAGTCAATGTCATAGTGTAGGAAGTACTTTGGAATTTGATGGGATCCGAATGGATGATTTAATGCGCTTACCAAGTACACAGTATTGTAATTTCACTAGAGTTTATTTGGGTGTCACTCGCATTATTGATAGATATCTTAATAATAACATATCGATCATTTTTCTTGATTTGTCATACAACCAGCTCGAGGGACCAATGCCAATAGAGATTTCTACCATAAAAAATTTAATTGTCTTAAATCTCAAGCACAATCGCTTATCAGGACCTTTACCACAAGAATTGGGTGGCCTAATCCAATTATCATTGCTCGATTTATCGCATAATACTTTTGAAGGTAGCATACCCTCATCCTTTTCGGTATTATCCTTGACAACATTGGATCTGTCAAATAACCGGCTAAGTGGGCCCATACCCGAATTGGGTTCTTTGATTACATTCCTCGAATATGTTTTTGAGAATAATTCAGGTCTTTGCGGATTACCATTGCCACCTTGTAATGATTCGTCCATTCCAAAAGGGGATGTGCCTCAGCAGTCATCAACAAATCATGGGTCTTCTCAGGGCTGGTGGATTGCACTAGGGTTACTGATCTTCATCTTCTCGATAATTGGGTTTATAATCGGTCAATTTCTGCGATAAGTCAGCATTTGTCTTGGATGGAACTATCGAATTATCAGCATTTGTGTTGGGAGATCTGCGTGGATGAAATCTGATTTGTAAAACTGATCATTATTAAATGTTTGGAGTTATTAATTTAAGTTTCAGTTACCAATTTCATATATGATTAAATGGTTTTACTCTTTGTCAAAGGGGTTATATCATGTTTCTTTCTTTGTTTTGGTCTTCTTTTTTGTTCATTTGTGCATCCATGTAATAGGATCATACCTCCTCCTGTCTGCTAAAAGTAGAAAAAGAAACATAATGAAAAAAAAGGAAATGGTCATAATTGATGGTTTGAATTTTGAAACCAAAAACGAAGAAAACGTATTGACAAAATAAAAGGAAATAACAATTTTGTGACACTGTACATATTCCTTGATCGACAGTTTATGTATGCAGCTTGGTAAGTTTGGAAAGATTCATTATAGTACAACTTTGTTCATGTTAGACATATTATTGGCAACTTATCTGATTTGTAATAACTCATACTATAAGATTTTTTAAGAAATATTGTTATTGTGTCCATTAAAACTTTGAGAGATAAAAATAAAAGAATAGGAGAACCATTGAGAGAAAAAAAGTTCGGACTAAAATGACATTTCAATTCTTATATTTTTTTTGTTAAAAAAAAGAAAAAAATAATGTTAGTTTCATAAAAAAAATATTTCTAGTTTCTAAAAAAAAAATCGTGCTGCTCTGTTCATTTTATAGGGCTTACCGTTGTCTCAAGGACAATAACCATTTTTTAGGTAAAAAATGGGGCCTACTTAACTTGCACTCAGTCTCTTTATGTTTATTCTATCTCTCTTCTCTCTATCTCGCCCGACACTACCAAATAACTCATTTTCCCTGAACACTCTCCTTAGCCGTGATCTCTGTCCGCGACTTTCAACTGCTGCGAGTTCAGGGGTAGGGTTTTTCTCTGTCTGTCAAAGCTTTTTTTGCCGAGGGACGTTCTTCTTCGATCAAGCTTTTTTTGCTCTACAATATTATTGCTAGTCTACGCTAAAGTACTTTCTTCTTCGATTTTTTCCGAGGTACACTTTTCTTCAATCAAACTATTTTTGCTGTACGATATTGCTGTTGCCCCCAAACCATGGCAGCAACAGTGGATTGTTGCTTGCGAAGGTAGAAGGTTTTAATTCAAGTAAGGTACTTGACAAACAATTTGCTCAGTACTGCAAAAGCTCATTGTTGGCTCTTATTTGTAAAAGAAGCCACAATTGTACCTAAATCCGGATTTAATTGATTCAAACTATGTATTTGATAGCAAAAAGAAATCAATTAAAGAAAGACGTGTACGGAAATAAAAGTTAAACAGAACAATTGGTCCATCAGTTGGTGAATAGATACCAGTATCTTACCAGTTGACATACACTGGCTACACCAATGCCCCACTGGTTTATTTCACAATCTTTCCAGCGTATTTGTGTTGCCTCGGGAATCGTTGTTATATATTGTTCATTAAACTAGAAAAATGAGATAATGTTGTGTGATTCAAATAATTGCTCGATTTTAGAGGTAAATAAAGAGATCACAATGATTCATTATAGCTGAAGTTTGCATTTTTTATACAATTACAAGTTGAGTTTACTTTTATTCATACAATTACAATTTTGACTCCTGCATAATAGTGGAAAAAATGAATAATAAAAAAATTAAAGAAAGGTTGGTTTTGCTTTTATTATTTTGGTTTTAATTAACTCAGTCAGTGTTTTGCAATAACTTCACAAAGTAATACAAATTGCTTTCTATTGTGGCTATTCTAAACAAGAATTGACATTACATCCTTTTTATATTTTTTCTTTAAGTCAGCTATTTCCAGATGATAGTGAGAGAATCATGACCATGGGGAAAGCTGTGGGCTGAAAGACTGCTCTGTTAACTTGTCTTTCATTTTACAAATATTACGTTTTAATCTTATAAATTTTGGATGATTGGTATATTGTTAAGTCCATAGTAGGCAATATCGGCCGATACCGATCCGGATCGGCCGATACGTATCGGTATCGGCCGAGTCCGATCCGATACCGAGCCGATACTGATGAATTTTCTGTTTTTGGTCCGATTTATGCTGTTTTGGTCCAATACCCAACTACCACGTAGCAGTAAAAGATTTATATATGCTGCCAAGTACCCGTGATTAAATAGAACTCCATATAAAAAGGTTCAAGAAGTAATGATGGCAGCAGTCCTTCAGGAGATGTCGTCCCTAGTACATATGTAGAAAGTCAAAATGAAGATTATGAACCTGATAATCAGCATAGAGAACAACCACGGAACTCTACCTCAGGAATTGAACTAAGAGAAACACGATTTAAAAATATTAATGAACTAACAAGACGTCAAAATGTTAGTTCTTATGATGAGATGTCGAGTACATCAGGGTTTAGTGGGGGGTATAATCAGCCACCATATGCATATAGATATGAAGATGTTAACAATCCTTCATTTGGATCTACAATGTCTTCTTTTTTTAGTTCCGGACAACAATATCCCCATTTTTATTATAATACAGACGGCGATGAAGTGATCCAGCCAGCACGACATAGTTTCTGGCAGTAAAAGAATATGTTTATAGTTTTAATGCTTGTATTATATTGTATTAGTGGATTATTTGATTGTAATCATTTATCTAAACATAAATTATTGAAAAATTAATTTTTATCATTTTTTTCCTATTTTTTTAGTGTAAAACAAGCTTCTGGCAAAAAAGTCCGATTTTCCGATCCCAATCGGCCGATACCGGCCGATACGCCGATCCCGGATCGGTATCGGCCGGGGCCGATCCCGATCCCGATACCGATCCCGATACCGATATTTCCTACTATGGTTAAGTCTACGGTTCTATTATAGTTTTTGCCCGTACATGGGGCGGAGTGTTGGAGATTGTACCAATACCTGAGGAGGAGCACATCGCTACAGATGATGGCTAGAGAGGAATTAGTGAGAGGGGAGGAGGTAAGTTTGGCATCCAATTTCTCCAACTCACATTATACTAAAATTCTGGATAATCATTCATCCAACAAATCCTTATATGGTTTCTACAAACTGTGGTTTATAATATTGCAAGTGTTGTATCTTCATCTAAAGTTTAGTTAAATAAAATAAAGAAGGGGTAGTCAATCCAACATCTGTTAACCAAATCTACTTCACTGTCTCATATGTTTTAAATGAATTGCGAATAGGGGTTGTTACTGATATGATATGCTTGACAGTAAGAAAATCATTTTTTGTGAAATTCTTAATTGTTGTCTATAGAGAAATTCATAGCAATTCTGTCATCTGTGTCCAAATGTCTTTTATGCAACCTCCTCTCTACCAAGAGAGATATTGCAAAAATGTTTACGAGTTGTTCTCCAATTCTTGGGTAATTTCAACTGACTTATGTACTGTTGAATATTGTATAGTTAGATAAGGGTATTTAGGTAAAAGTGTGAATATAATAGTTATAGGGACTAAAGTGTAAGATTGTGTGTGTATATGTAAACAGATCTAAATCAATGAAAAATTCTTCCAGTTTAGAAATCACCGTAACCTTTATGGTATCAGAGCGGGTCTCCGCTGCGTGTGCCGTCCGAGCCGTCTGAGCCGTCTACCTCTGTTGTGCGTTCGCCCAGAGAAGTCCGCAGCACCATCGCCATCGCAGCACCGTGGTCGTAGCACCATCGCTGTGGTCGAGCACGCTGCCGCCAGATCGCGCGCCGCCTCCATCAGATCTCGCGCCAGTGTCTTCCGATCTTGCTCTCTCTCTATCGGGCGATCTTGCTCTCTCTCTCTCTCTCTCTGTGTTTACGATTCGTTATTTGATCCCGTTATAAACTGGATTTAAGCAACTGATCGTTGTTTTTCTATTTATTTATTTAAAAAATAAAAATAAATAAAAAAAAAATGGCAGAGGACAGGAGCTTCACTAAATCGTCTCAAGTCATCTCAGTGAGATTGAATGGGGCTGAGAATTATCTGTTGTGGTCAAGACAAATTCTTATGCACCTAAAGGGTCAGAGACTAACCGGATATGTTACCGGTACATCAAAGAAACCCGTAGCTGTGGGAGACGAGAAGTTAGAGGAAAAAGCTGAATTTCAAAAGTGGGAGGCAGACGATGGGCAAGTTATGTCGTGGCTGGTGAATTCGATGGAGGTGAGACTGCAAAATCAGTTTATGATGTTGAACACTGCTCTACAGGTGTGGGATCGAGCAGCAGAGATGTATTCTCAAAAGGGTAATCATGGGCAGATCTATCACCTCCAGTCTAAGTCAGACAGTCTGGTACAGGGAGAAATGGGTGTGACTGAGTATTTCTCAGAATTGAATAATATGTGGGAACAAATGGATTTCTTTGATCCTTTGGCGATGACATGTTCAGCAGATGCACTAGCCTTTACAAACTGGTTGGAGAAAAGAAAGACCTTTCGCTTCCTTGCTGGCCTCAACACTGAGTTCGAGCAGATCCGACAGAGTCTCTGGCAGAGGAATCCTCTACCTGCTCTTCGTGATGCCTTTGCAGTAGCAGTTCAAGAGGAAAGCAGGAGGAAGGCAATGGTATCTTTGCCAGTACAGGAGGGTTCGGCTATGTTCAGCCTGCCACACACAGTATCCTCCCAGGGTGACAAAGTCTGTGATCACTGCAACAGGAAGAATCACACTCGAGAGACTTGCTGGGATTTACACGGAAGACCAACTAGAGGTCGAGGTCGTGATGGTGGCCATGGCAGAGGACAAGGTAGAAGTCGTGGACCAGGACGTGGTGGAGGATACCAAAAGGCGCATATGGCTGACAGCACTAGTACGCCAGGATCAGGCACTGATGATATGGTGACTCAACTGGTGACTCAGCTTGCAGCTCGGTTCTTGTCCACTACCCCAGCTAGCAGTGCCTCATCTACTGCTGCTCCATCTGGGGCTGACGGTTACTCTCTCTCCTCTCTTCTTACCACTGTAGTTAGACCTGTTGGCACTGTTATAAAAGCCCTAATAGCCGAGTCTAGTCCTGATCGATCCTGGATCGTAGACTCTGGGGCATCTAAGCATATGACCCCTGACCCTACAATGTTCAAAACCTATAAGCCTATGTCTGGGAGAGAAAAGGTACAAACAGCCGATGGCTCACTTTGTTCGATTGCAGGAGTTGGGGATGTAACATGTACTCCAGACCTCCAGCTATCGTCGGTCTTTCATGTTCCTAACTTCACTAATAACCTCCTATCAGTTAGTCAACTGGTGGATGATCTTAACTGTGTTGTTTCTCTGTCTCCTACCCATGTTGTGTTGCAGGAGCTGAAGACAGGAAGAGTGATTGGTATTGGCAAGAGGAGTGAAGGCTTGTATCGACTCAAGCAAGGAGGGGAGGTTTTGGATCCACGAGCCTGTTTGGCAGAGACTCCAGAATTGGAGATGGGTTTGCTACATAGCCGTTTAGGGCATATATCTTTTACTGTGCTTGGCAGGTTGTATCCCAAGTTGTACTCTAAGTGTAGCAAGACTAAACTAGTATGTGATGCGTATGAGTTTGCTAAGCACACAATAACAATGTATCCCTCTTTTGGTAATAGAAGTTTTTCTTGCTTTGATATTGTTCATTCTGATGTTTGGGGGCCCTCGAGAATTACTGCTCTATCTGGTTCAAGGTGGTTTGTCACCTTTATTGATTGTTATAGCCGAATGACTTGGCTGTACCTGTTGAAGAGTAAAGAGGGAGTTTTGGAGTGTTTCAAGACTTTTCACAAGATAGTGGAAACCCAATTTGAGAAGAAAGTGAAGGTGTTACGCTCAGATAATGGCACAGAATACACCAACAGGGCAATGCAAGACTTCTTGCGAGGTAATGGTATTATACATCAAACTACATGTGTGAATACACCTGAACAAAATGGTGTTGCAGAAAGGAAGAACAGGCACATCTTGGAAGTGACAAGGTGCCTTCTCTTTGCCATGAATGTTCCGAGGTACCTTTGGGGAGAGGCAGCGCAGACTGCTACATATTTGATCAACAGAATGCCTTTGAGAGCGGTGGACTTCAGTACACCACTTGAAATGCTCACAGGGACCACCTCATTTAAGGTACCTCCCAAAAAGTTTGGTTGTATGTGTTTTGTTCATAACACAACTCCAGGTATTAGTAAACTTGATGCGAAGGCCCACAAATGTGTGTTTGTTGGGTACTCCAGTGGAAAAAAGGGGTATAAATGTTATGACCCTGTGAAAAAGAGGATGCTGGAAAGCATGGATGTGACATTCCGAGAAATAGAACTCTATTTTACTCTCTCCGATGCACAATCCAATACATCTTCAGTCCCATTTCATGATCTTCTTGAGGTGGTCGTCACCCATTCCTCAGACCGAGTTGGTCGAGAGGGGGAGAGTAAGGAATCTGACAAGAGTATAGCCGATGATACTACGATCGGCCTGAGTCCAACAGAGACAGATCCTACGATCGGTCTGAGTCCAACAGAGACAGATATGGACTCAAGCATGAACCATAGCCTACCACCTCCTAATAGGCAGATCAACAAGGTTTACACTCGAAAACCTCGTCATGAGAACGTTGAGCAACCTCCGGTCCAAGGTCAATACCAATTACTTGCTCCTGTCGACGGCTTGCCCACACCACAACCTTCAGGTAACTCAGAGTTACCCTCAGGTACTCCTCTTTTCTCTGATCTCGATCTTCCTATTGCATTGCGCAAAGGAGCTCGGTCAACTGTCCTAAAGAAAGGGGAAGATGCCTCAACATCACATCCTATCTCTCACTATGTCTCATTTGAGACACTTTCCCCGACTTACAAAGCCTTTGTAACCTCCTTACACTCTAACTCTGTTCCATGTGATTGGAGGAAAGCAATGCAGGACCCAAAGTGGAAGAAGGCAATGTTCGAGGAGATGAGAGCATTAGTCAAGAATGACACCTGGGATATGGTCCCTAGACCGTCCAACAAGAACACGGTAGGATGCAAGAGGGTATACTCGACAAAATATACTCCAGAGGGAAAGGTGGACAGATTCAAGGCCAGATTGGTGGCGAAGGGCTACACACAGACATATGGTGTGGATTATGAGGAGACCTTTGCTCCAGTGGCTAAAATGAATACTGTTAGAACCCTCATCTCGTGTGCGGTAAACTTTGGGTGGGATTTGTGTCAGCTGGATGTTAAAAATGCATTTCTTCATGGTGACCTAAAGGAAGAGGTATATATGGAGATCCCACCTGGTTTTGACAATGAACAACTGAAGGGTAAAGTGTGTCGTCTGAAGCGCTCCCTGTACAGGTTGAAACAGTCACCACGAGCCTGGTTTGACAGGTTTTCTATGGCAATGAAGAAACTAGGCTATCAGCAAAGCAGTGCTGATCACACTATGTTCATCCAAAGGAAAGGAGAGAAGATTTGCATTCTGGTTGTATATGTGGATGATATAGTATTAACAGGTAATGATCCTGTTGAGATGAAGAGGCTTAAGGCCAGCTTAGCCACAGAGTTTGAGATGAAAGACCTGGGTGAATTGCGCTACTTTCTAGGCATTGAGGTTGCTCGTTCAACAAAAGGGGTAGTTCTCTCACAGCAAAAGTATGTTCTAGATCTGCTGAGAGACACTGGGATGCTTGGGTGTCGACCTGTCAATACACCCATAGACCCTAATAATAAGCTGAAGGGAGAAATAGGTGATCAAGTAGATAGAGGACAGTATCAGCGCCTAGTAGGCAGACTAATCTACTTGGCACATACTCGACCCGACATTGCATACGCTATGAGCGTAGTGAGCAGATATATGCACGACCCTAGAGTTCCACATCATGAGGCCGTGTATCAGATCCTGAGGTATCTCAAGAGTTGTCCAGGAAAAGGTGTGCTATTCAGTAAGAATGGGCACACTAGGATTGAAGTATATACAGATGCCGATTGGGCAGGGTGTCTTGATGATAGGAAGTCAACTTCAGGCTACTGTTCATTTGTTGGGGGTAATCTGGTTTCTTGGCGAAGCAAGAAGCAGAATGTGGTAGCAAGGTCCACTGCAGAGGCTGAGTATAGAGCCATGGCCCAAGGTGTGAGTGAAGGGTTGTGGTTACGAAGAGTGTTATCGGAGTTGGGGTTGTTGGAGAACAAACCCATAATGTTGTACTGTGACAACAAGGCGGCTATAAACATAGCAAACAACCCAGTACAACATGATAGAACTAAACATGTGGAGATTGACCGACACTTTATCAAGGATAAACTTGACGAGAGCATTATATGTATGCCTTTCGTTCGAACCAAGGAGCAAATCGCTGATATCTTCACAAAAGGGTTGAGTGTCACGGACTTCTCCAATGTAATAGGCAAGATGAGCATGATCAATATCTATGCATCATCTTGAGGGGGAGTGTTGAATATTGTATAGTTAGATAAGGGTATTTAGGTAAAAGTGTGAATATAATAGTTATAGGGACTAAAGTGTAAGATTGTGTGTGTATATGTAAACAGATCTAAATCAATGAAAAATTCTTCCAGTTTAGAAATCACCGTAACCTTTATGTACCTTTGTAGGAAGCTTTAGCATTTGTAAGAACCGCTGCTGGCATGAAAGATTATCTCTGTTTTTTTTTTTTTTTTTTTTTTTCTTTTTTGAAAAACTTGATAGTGATTAATTATCAAATTAAGTTGGCATAAAAGATTATAAGTTAGATGGAAACACTGATGTAATTCAAGATCCTAATATAACTAAACTATAACTTTTGTATAATTTCATGTACGTATTTTTATATCTTATCTTTATATATTTTTTCACTGTGTTGTTCTTCCTATGTACTTGCTTATTCAAAATTTCTATACGCTTCTCCATCAGCCTCAACTGGTGCCGAAGCAATGCGAGGTTCACCGCTAGTTCAGTTAAATCTTTTAACAAAGTTTATAATAGTTCAAAATATAATTAAGCTATATGGTACAATTCACAACACTAGGAATTAGATTGAGACCAGTAGTCGATCTTCTGCATAATTTTTCTTGAACCAAAATATGTAGCAAGCTGTTGCTTTTACTTGGTAGTTGGTATCATGTCGCTTTAACTCTACACTCGATCTGTTTTATATTTTGGTACTTGTAGTGTGCCTCAAAAAATCAAAATCTTGCAAAGACTTTTTTTTTTTTTTGAAAACTAGACAGAGGCTGTCTAGGTGTTACAACTTTCACACATGCTCTATACAGCCATGTTCTCTAGCCTACCTAAAACTAGAATACACCTAACAATTTTCATTCCACAGCTTTGCCTCTTGCAATATTGCACTTGCCAGCAATTCCGGTTGCATCCTTTTCCCTCTAAAAATCACATCACATCTTTGTTTCCATATAAACCAGCACGCACACATCATCAAAGATGGTCCTTTTGCCTCCCAGGATCCTGGTCTATCGGGCCTTCCCTTTATTGACCGAAGCCAAATTGCATCAATATCCTGACCCATTACCAGTATGTTATAACCTATTAAGAAACTCAGCCTTCTCCATACTCTCATCGCATAAGAGCATCTAAACAACAGATGCAGGGCTGTCTCCATATAAATCTTGCAAAGACTTAGACTCGTTTTGGTCCCACTAGTCAAAAAAACATCCTGCATTCTGCTTCCTTTCCATTCATATTTTTCTTTGTTTTTGGTGGACGTATACGCTTCCTATCTTTGACCAGAGAAAATTATGTTAAAACTGTAGCATTTCTGTCCACTTAAAACCACAAGGAGACATTACAAAGACCATGTGCAACCTACTTAAGTCAAGTCGACCTCTCATGGAGTCCGGCTTCTCAATTTAAAATTCTGTCATGTATTTCGTAACAAATCATTAACAACGGAATACGAGCATTATTATTGATCCGATCCGTCTTAAAGGGTACAAAAATATTATCATGTATTAACGAAAATCATGAGTATGTTTTTATGGTTATCTAAGGATGACTATGAAAATATTAGAAAATTATTGGCAAATAATCATATACAATGACCATGTGCATTTGTCACTAGACCATATAGACTGCTTCTTACATGCATTATGTTATTTTTCATAAGACGAGAGAAAAGAGAATAAGAAAACAACTTATTATTGCAATCTTATATTTAGCTTTACATGTGACTAGAACTACTAAGTATTAACCGCTAACTTCTAGTCTATTAATTACAACTAGCCGTTAATATTTAAATCTACTAGCTGTTATAATTTTTAATAGTCCCCCACAAGTTAAGAATGCATATGTTGCACAATTCTAGCTTACTTGTAATTTTCTCAAATGGATCTGGATCTAAGCCTTTGGTGAAGATATGTGCGAGTTGATTTTCATTTTTTACGTATGGTATTTCAATTTCTTTTGCTTAAACTTTTTCTCTAATAAAATAACAATTCACTTCTATATATTTTTTGTTCACTTCTATTACAATACAAATGTCTGACAAGTTTCATTTTGTAATTAATTAGAAACTTAATTATTAAAAAATCACATTAACATATATATGTCTCAGTACAATTCACAATTGTGTATTTCATCCATCACTTTCTCATTTTTTTTTTTCTCTCCTTGAGTTTTTTTGAGTCTATTCTTATACTGACGTTGCATACTTGCATTTTTTGCAAATACAAGTATCACAGAAATACTAACAACAATATATAAATTGAAATTTAAAAAAAAATGAAATATACAGAAAATTTTCATTCTTACTCATCATCATGATCTATGCTATTGTATGACTTTGAATCTTGCTCAGCAATGTTAGAATCTTTTGTAGATGCCGTCTTTCTAGTAAACTTTAAGGGAGGTATTGTGCTTGGGAAGATAACATCTTTCTTCTAAACTACTAAGAAATATTGGTGTAATAGTAGGCTTTTAAACTTATTGGAAATTTGGAATTATTAGAAAGCGGGGAATACCTTAATGGTTAATTAAGTTTTACTTTGTTTTTCAAGATAAAGAGTTGGTAGTTGGACTGTTGGAGGATAATAAATTAATGCTAATTAAGAATTTAAAATATATAATATATATAATTACCCAATCGGGTAATGGGCATGAAATATGCTTTATTTGTATCCTTATCCGTTTTGATAACGGAAAAAAATCTTTACATGTATCCATATCCGATAAATTTACTAAAAATTTTTTTTACCCATACCAGTCTTATTGGATACGGTACGGGTCGAACGGATAAAAGGGTGCCATTGACACCCCTAGTGGGGATCTAAGGTGGGACCCAGATGAGAGGTGAAATATTATAAGAACAAAATAGAAAGTGGGAAAAGACAGCTGGTTCGCACAGGGAGAGCTTTAAATATTTCCTGTTGGCTGCTCAAGTGTCTGCGCACGCGAGTAAATCGGTCTGTTCATTATATTCGGTTTTGAAAACTTTAAAACCGAACCGAATCAGAATATTCAGTCGGTTTTAAAAAATAAACCAAACTGATCCATTCAATCAAGAAAACCAAACCGTTTAGTTCAATTTAAATCAGTTTGGTTTAAAATCTGATTAAACCGGACCCGATGAACACCCCTAATTCTAAATGTCTTTAGAAAAGAGTAAGAAAAGAAAGTCAGTGCCCGATAAGACCTCCAGAATCTAGAAAAAGAAATTAATCTTCTGAGATTTACACTGATCAAAATCTATGGAATTGGTTTTACAAATTAACTAGGTAATTAATTTTGACAACAAATGGGAATTGTGGATAAAATTTTCTGGTCCCGCGGGCCCACAATAATTTCTCTAGCACACAAGCCTCCGTAAATTAATTACTAATTGATCCTTCCTCTGACGTAAAGAGTTTGCGTCAACTTCCTTGGGTTTATATTTGTCATGCTTTTTCTATCCTTGGATTTATATTATGGGAAAATTTCCACTATACCCATACAAACGTTAAAATAGTCAATTTCGGTATGAAAACACTATAATATCTAATATCCCATTAAAACTTAATATTATTTCTTCTATTCCATTTTATTTATTTAATCTTTTATTTAATTATTTTTAAAATAAAATTAACAAATATACCCTCCTCTCTTCCCTCTCCTTCTTCTTCACTGTATACACAAATTTAAAGAGGTGTATCGACCTGATGAGGTATGAGTTAACTTTGCCCCAAGTCTACAATGTCTATTTTAAGTGCATGGACCTATTTACTTTTAAAATTTTTGTAAAAAATATTCTACATATACTCGGAAAAATTGGTAGGACTCCTTGTATTGTTAAATTGATTTGTTTAGTATTTTTTTCATAGTAGGAATTATCGGCTGATACCGATCCGGATCGGCCGGTACGTATCGGTATCGGCCAACACCGATCTGATACTGAGCCGATACTCACGGATTTTCTGTTTTTCGTCCAATTTCTGCTATTTTGGTCCGATTCTGGTCATTATTCATATGAAAACTTGAATCCGTAATTGATTAAATAGAGTATAAACTATGTACATGCTGAAAACTTGTCACATTCATTGATTAAATATAGTATCAAGTATCAACTATGCTGAAATAGGGAAATATGAACCCGTGATTAAAGCTGTTAATAATATTTCATTTGGTTCTATAATGTCTTCTTTTTTTGTTCCGGACAACAATATCCTCATTTTTATCATAATACAAACGACGATGAAGTGATCCAGCCAACACAACATAGTTTCTGGCAGTGAAAGAGTGTGTTTATAATTTTAATGCTTGTATTATATTGTATTAGTGAATTATTTAATTGTAATTATTTATCTAAACATAAATTATTGACAAATTAATTTTTTTTATCAATTTTTTCCTATTTTTTAGTGTAAAAAAGCTTATGGCCAAAAAGTCTGATTTTCCGATCCGAATCGGCCGATACTGGCTGATACCCCGATCCCGTATCGGTATCGGCCGGGACCGATCCCAATCCCGATACCGATTATTCCAACTATGATTTTTTTTCTCATTTATACTTGAACCAGCAAAAAAGAGTCATCTGGTGCAGTGTAACAAGTAACTGATACAATGTACCACTAGGACGGATACAGTGTTCCGGTTAGAATTTTATCTTTTGTTGTTTTTCTAGTTATCAATTGGGGCACGTGAGCGATTTTACATTGAGTATATTTTGAATTTATAAAGTGAATTTAAGCGATTACAATTGAACGCCAACCGCCTTTTTTTTACCAGTATATGAATTGTCTTTTTTAATTGAAGTATACTTTGACTTCAAACTATTAATCATTTTTATTCCTTAAATAACAAAAAAAAATTAAATAAATAAAAGGGATATAAGAAATAATATTTAGTTTTGATGGAGATATTGGATATTATGGTATTTTTAAAAGGAAATTGATTATTTTGAAAATTTGCATGGGTACACTAGAAAATTTCCCTTATCTTATCTTCTTTATGTTCGATTCGTACTCTCCACAAAAAAGGGAATAAACCATCAGCCACTAAAATACTATCCATGAGCAGAAATTTTTGTCCGTAATAAATATACATTCCCAATAGGAGCTTGATATAATATTCCATTCGATGTTGGTCTAGAAAAACAAATTCACTGATCAAACCAAGCCAAACTATCCACTGAATTTGAGTTCTAAACTCCAAACAGATAAACTACTTCTAAGTTATTAAGAAGAATCCAACAAAGCCACCAGAAAAATTGAAGCCATGAATATTACAGACCAAAAATATTCTTGCACGATCAATCTCGGAGCTGAGATCTTAATGGTTATCACCTCCTCCATCATAGCAATATCAGTACTGTCTATTTGTATGTCCTTCCGTTTTCGAATTGATAGAACAAATTACCAAAAAACTAGCCTCTTCATATCTTCGGCTTATGCCCCTTTCCTCCCACTGATGTCCTATGTGTTCTCGCAAGTCAAGCAATATAAGCAAGAAGGAAGAGCTCAAGTTATTCTCATTTGGATGGTGCTCATCGAGTCCATCTCTATACTTAATGATCCCCTCTTCACTTGGAGATTAGGAAAGTCGGCCGAGCAATTGGCCCGATTATTATGGGTGGGTTTTCTTGTCTACAGCTATGCTGCTCTATATGAAATCAGGATGAGACTCTTTGTCCTCTGTATTTAAAGGTTTCGGTATTTAGAAACTGCGGTCTCTTTCATTGAACAATAGTCTGTCTACATATACAAACTGCATCTTACACTTTAGTCCCTACAAATATTATATTCACACTTTTACCTAACTACCCTTATATTCACAATACAATATTCAACACTCCCCCTCAAGATGATGCATAGATATTGATCATGCTCATCTTGCCTATTACATTGGAGAAGTCCGTGACACTCAACCCTTTTGTGAAAATATCAGCGATTTGCTCCTTGGTCCGAACGAAAGGCATACATATAATGCTCTCGTCAAGTTTATCTTTGATAAAGTGTCGATCAATCTCCACATGTTTAGTTCTATCATGTTGTACTGGGTTGTTTGCTATGTTTATAGCCGCCTTGTTGTCACAATACAACATTATGGGTTTGTTCTCCAATAATCCCAATTCCGATAGCAATCTTCGTAACCACAACCCTTCACTCACACCTTGGGCCATGGCTCTATACTCAGCCTCTGCAGTGGACCTTGCAACTACATTCTGCTTCTTGCTTCGCCAGGAAACTAGATTACCCCCAACAAATGAACAGTAGCCTGAAGTTGACTTTCTATCGTCAAGACACCCTGCCCAATCGGCATCTGTATATACTTCAATTCTAGTGTGCCCATTCTTACTGAATAGCACACCTTTTCCTGGGCAGCTCTTGAGATACCTCAGGATTTGATACACGGCCTCATGATGTGGAACTCTAGGGTCGTGCATATATCTGCTCACTACGCTCACAGCGTATGCAATATCAGGTCGAGTATGTGCCAAATAGATTAGTCTGCCTACTAGGCGCTGATACTGTCCTCTATCTACTTGATCACCTATTCCTCCCTTCAGCTTATTATTAGGGTCTATGGGTGTATTGACAGGTCGACACCCAAGCATCCCTGTGTCTCTCAGCAGATCTAGAACATACTTTTGCTGTGAGAGAACTACCCCTTTTGTTGAACGAGCAACCTCAATGCCTAGAAAGTAGCGCAATTCACCCAGGTCTTTCATCTCAAACTCTGTGGCTAAGCTGGCCTTAAGCCTCTTCATCTCAACAGGATCATCACCTGTTAACACTATATCATCCACATACACAACCAGAATACAAATCTTCCCTCCTTTTCTTTGGATGAACATAGTGTGATCGGCACTACTTTGCTGATAGCCTAGTTTTTTCATTGCCATAGAAAACCTGTCAAACCAGGCTCGGGGTGACTGTTTCAACCCGTACAGGGAGCGCTTCAAACGACACACTTTACCCTTCAGTTGTTCATTTTCAAACCCAGGTGGGATCTCCATGTATACCTCTTCCTTTAGGTCACCATGAAGAAAGGCATTTTTAACATCCAGCTGGCACAAATCCCACCCAAAGTTTACCGCACACGAGATGAGGGTTCTAACAGTATTCATTTTAGCCACCGGAGCAAAGGTCTCCTCATAATCCACACCATATGTCTGTGTGTAGCCCTTCGCCACCAATCTGGCCTTGAATCTGTCCACCTTTCCCTCTGGAGTATATTTTGTCGAGTATACCCACTTGCATCCTACAGTGTTCTTGTTGGACGGTCTAGGGACCATATCCCAGGTGTCATTCTTGACTAATGCTCTCATCTCCTCGAACATTGCCTTCTTCCACTTTGGGTCCTGCATTGCTTTCCTCCAATCACATGGAACAGAGTTAGAGTGTAAGGAGGTTACAAATGCTTTGTAAGTCGGGGAAAGTGTCTCAAATGAGACATAGTGAGAGATAGGATGTGATGTTGAGGCATCTTCCCCTTTCTTTAGGACAGTTGACCGAGCTCCTTTGCGCAATGCAATAGGAAGATCGAGATCAGAGAAAAGAGGAGTACCTGAGGGTAACTCTGAGTTACCTGAAGGTTGTGGTGTGGGCGAGCCGTCGACAGGAGCAAGTAATTGGTATTGACCTTGGACAGGAGGTTGCTCAACGTTCTCATGACGAGGTTTTCGAGTGTAAACCTTGTTGATCTGCCTATTAGGAGGTGGTAGGCTTTGGTTCATGCTTGAGTCCAGATCTGTCTCTGTTGGACTCAGGCCGATCGTAGTATCATCGGCTATACTGTTGTCAGATTCCTTACTCTCCCCCTCTCGACCAACTCGGTCTGAGGAATGGGTGACGACCACCTCAAGAAGATCATGAAATGGGACTGAAGATGTATTGGATTGTGCATCGGAGAGAGTAAAATAGGGTTCTGTTTCTCGGAATGTCACATCCATGCTTTCCAGCATCCTCCTTTTCACAGGGTCATAACATTTATACCCTTTTTTTCCACTGGAATACCCAACAAACACACATTTATGAGCCTTCACATCCAGTTTACTAATGCCTGGAGTTGTGTTATGAACAAAACACACACAACCAAACTTTTTGGGAGGTACCTTAAATGAGGTGGTCCCTGTGAGCATTTCAAGTGGTGTACTGAAGTCCACCGCTCTCAAAGGCATTCTGTTGATCAAATATGTAGCAGTCTGCGCTGCTTCTCCCCAAAGGTACCTCGGAACATTCATGGCAAAGAGAAGGCACCTTGTCACTTCCAAGATGTGCCTGTTCTTCCTTTCTGCAACACCATTTTGTTCAGGTGTATTCACACATGTAGTTTGATGTATAATACCATTATCTCGCAAGAAGTTTTGCATTGCCCTGTTGGTGTATTCTGTGCCATTATCTGAGCGTAACACCTTTACTTTCTTCTCAAATTGGGTTTCCACCATCTTGTGAAAAGTCTTGAAACACTCCAAAACTCCCTCTTTACTCTTCAACAGGTACAGCCAAGTCATTCGGCTATAACAATCAATAAAGGTGACAAACCACCTTGAACCAGATAAAGCAGTAATTCTCGAGGGCCCCCAAACATCAGAATGAACAATATCAAAGCAAGAAAAACTTCTATTACCAAAAGAGGGATACATTGTTCTTGTGTGCTTAGCAAACTCACACGCATCACATACTAGTTTAGTCTTGCAACACTTAGAGTACAATTTGGGATACAACCTGCCAAGCACAGTAAAAGATATATGCCCTAAACGGCTATGTACCAAAACCATCTCCAATTCTGGAGTCTCTGCCAAACAGGCTCGTGGATCCAAAACCTCCCCTCCTTGCTTGAGTCGGTACAAGCCTTCACTCCTCTTGCCAATACCAATCACTCTTCCTGTCTTCAGCTCCTGCAACACAACATGGGTAGGAGACAGAGAAACAACACAGTTAAGATCATCCACCAGTTGACTAACTGATAGGAGGTTATTGGTGAAGTTAGGAACATGAAAGACCGACGATAGCTGGAGGTCTGGAGTACATGTTACATCCCCAACTCCTGCAATCGTACAAAGTGAGCCATCGGCTGTTTGTACCTTTTCTCTCCCAGACATAGGCTTATAGGTTTTGAACATTGTAGGGTCAGGGGTCATATGCTTAGATGCCCCAGAGTCTACGATCCAAGATCGATCAGAACTAGACTCGGCTATTAGGGCTTTTATAACATTGCCAACAGGTTTAACTACAGTGGTGAGAAGAGAGGAGAGAGTGTAACCGTCAGCCCCAGATGGAGCAGCAGTAGATGAGGCACTGCTAGCGGGGGTAGTGGACAAGAACCGAGCTGCAAGCTGAGTCACCAGTTGAGTCATCATATCATCAGTGCCTGATCCTGGTGTACTAGTGCTGTCAGCCATATGCGCCTTTTGGTATCCTCCACCACGTCCTGGTCCACGACTTCTACCTTGTCCTCTGCCACGGCCACCATCACGACCTCGACCTCTAGCTGGTCTTCCGTGTAAATCCCAGCAAGTCTCTCGAGTGTGATTCTTCCTGTGACAGTAATCACAGACTTTGTCACCCTGGGAGGATACTGTGTGTGGCAGGCTGAACATAGCCGAACCCTCATGCACTGGCAAAGATACCATTGCCTTCCTCCTGCTTTCCTCTTGAACTGCTACTGCAAAGGCATCACGAAGAGCAGGTAGAGGATTCCTCTGCCAGAGACTCTGTCGGATCTGCTCGAACTCAGTGTTGAGGCCAGCAAGGAAGCGAAAGGTCCTTCTTTTCTCCAACCAGTTTGTAAAGGCTAGTGCATCTGCTGAACATGTCATCGCCAAAGGATCAAAGAAATCCATTTGCTCCCACATATTATTCAATTCTGAGAAATATTCGGTCACACCCATTTCTCCCTGTACCAGACTGTCTGACTTAGACTGGAGGTGATAGATCTGCCCATGGTTACCCTTTTGAGAGTACATCTCGGCCGCCCGATCCCACACTTGTCGAGCGGTGTTTAACATCATAAACTGATTTTGCAGTCTAATCTCCATCGAGTTGACCAGCCACGACATAACCTGCCCATCGTCTGCCTCCCACTTCTGAAACTCAGGTTTTTCCTCTATTTTCTCCTCTCCCACAGCTACGGGTTTCTTTGCTGTACCGGTAACATACCCGATTAGTCTCTGACCCTTCAAGTGCATAAGCATTTGCCTTGACCACAACAGATAGTTCTCAGCCCCATTTAATCTCACTGAGATGACTTGAGACGACTTAGAGAAGCTTCTGTCTTCTGCCATTTTTTTTTTTTTTTTTTTTACTTTTTTTTTTTTTTTTTTTTTTTTTTTTTTTTTTTTTTTTTTTTTAACAGCAACGACTATTACTTAAATTAGGCGAATCCAGACAAAGAGAGAGAGCAAGGTTCGATAAAAAAAGGTGAGAAGAGAGAAATACGGAGACACACGGGTTTTAGGGCTTCGAAACAGCACTCAGCGAAAGCTATTCTTCATTCAAAAATGGCGAAGCGCTTGATCCCAGCTTTGAATCGCGTGATCTGGCGGAGGCGTCTCTGGCGCGTGACCTGGTGGCGGCGACGCGAGATCTGGCGGCAGCGTGCTCGACGCACTGGCGACGGTGCTGCAACTACACTCTAGCGACTACGCTGGATGAGGCGCCGGACTTGCTCTGGGCGAACGCACACAGAGGCGGACGGCAGCGGCGAGCTCAGGCGACACTATCCCGCTCTGATACCATAAAGGTTTCGGTATTTAGAAACTGCGGTCTCTTTCATTGAACAATAGTCTGTCTACATATACAAACTGCATCTTACACTTTAGTCCCTACAAATATTATATTCACACTTTTACCTAACTACCCTTATATTCACAATACAATATTCAACAGTATTTATGTTGCTGCTTATGAGGTCCTGAAGGCGATTATGTTCTACACAGCCAAGAACTCCTACCTAATAGGAAAGAACACCAATTTAATACACAATCAGGTGAAAAGAATTATGCTCCAAGATGATCTTCATACAACACCAATCAGCACTAGATTTTGTACAAAAAGACCTAATTGACTATATTGGCAGCAATCGAGATATTCAAACAGGCCGCAATCTAAACAAAAAATCAATTGAGAGGGTATTTAGCATTATCCAAGTAGAGCTAATTAATGTTCGTTTCTGATTTTTTGCACATCAAGGTACCTCTTTATAATTATTTTCACTGGTTTACTCTAGTGGATGCGATTGGTTGTGTCATCGTTTCTTACATTGGGTCTCATCTTGAATCAAACATTACTGATTGGAGTTCTTCATGGAAATCTTTTGAGTCACTAGAAGCATTGAATCAATGTTTTTTTAATGTTTTTAGAAAAGGTCCAATTGTGGCGGAAATTTTCTCTTCTCTTGATGAAGCCATCACAATGTTTCTGGTTTTTGCATGCACGTACATCCAATTACCAGGAGTGATAACAGCGGCTGGTTCGAAACGCTGGCAAAATTTTCATTTTGCTAAAGAGTACATTAAAGACCCTGCCAAGTGGAACAGATCTTACCGCCTACTGGCACGTTCTTATTTAAAGAAACTACATTATTGTCTTGCAAATTGTATGAAGAAGTTGTCACAAAAAGTACGAGGAAAGAATTTCAAGGGACCTACATTTTATTCCTCTGTTCTTGATTTGAAACCGGAGATTATCTTGTTTTTTATAAAAGTTGATGTATCAATTTTTGCATGCCTTCCAAAGTGGATCAGAAGAATAATACCAAGATCATCCCCAACTGTATTTCACAGTACTGATGCAAAAGAAGCTATACTATGATCCTTGAGAAACAATGGTGGTCGACTCACCAATGGAGAGACTTCACTAAAAACCTATGGTATGGAGCATTTGAAATTGGTTTGCCACCCTACTGGGAGTACAACAGAGGCCATCCTTGTTTGGCACATCGCAACAACACTCTTTCACGATCAGGAATGCTCACCTCACCAAAATAATAATACCCGTCAAGAACCTGCACCCCGAACAAATAACAATCCCTTCAATAAGGCACAAGTGGTGGCCTTAGAGTTGTCCAGCTATTGCCACTATTTAGTAAAGTACCTTCCAGAACTCTTACCAGATGAGGTTGAGTGGGCAAAAGGAATGTATGAAGCTGTGACAAAAGAGGTATTAATCATTCCTTGGCCCTGTGGTAAAAAACCTAGGGAAAAATATTGCTGTAGCTATATGCTGCAGGCCATGTGGGTTGAAAGTTCAGTTGTTGGAAAGGGTGTCATGCTGGCCAAAGATCTCATAAATTGTGCTGATAGAGTACAGGTGTGGAGAATGTTGGCTGATTTTTGGGCAGAGATGATATTGTTCATCACTCCATCCGATAATGGGGAGGCTCATGAAAAAATTCTAGAAAGAGGAGAGTTGATCACACAACTATGGGCATTACTTACTCATGCTGGTATTGTTACTAGATCCAAACCCATCGAGCATCAGGATCATGAGAGCGAGAGCGAGAGCAATGCAGTTACTGGTTATATGAATGTTTGAATTGTCAATGTTATTTGTACCAATTATTTTCCTTTTGGCATATGATAGTTTTATGTGGGGTTCCTATTATCCTATATATATGTACTCTTGCTTTAGAGAAAAAGTTATTTGTGTTGTGTGCCTATTTATCCTGGTGATATGAATGTTTGAATAGGGCACGTCGGTCACCCAAAATATGAGATATCTCAGAGGATAGCACTCCAGTTTTAGTGGGGGAGATTGAGGTATTCCTTTCTTCAATTGGGCTTGGGCCATTAAATTATTTCTTTCTTTCTTTTTAATTTTATATAGTCCGAGCCCACTTCTTAACCCATTTCATTTTGTTTACTTCAACTGATAGGTTTAGTACGTTCCACATCCCATTTTTATTTCAATTTTGGGCTTTTAATTAACATTTCTAAATCTGTTTTTTTCCTTATTATTATTACTATTGTTTTTATTATATAAAACTTTCCATGCCCAGTACGATCTTTTTGAACTCAAAAGGAATTATATTTATTTATATGGTGGGTTCATGAAATTGATTTATTCCATTAAAATTTTGTATTGTGGTCTTGTGGATACATTAGAAAAATCCAATTCATAAAGTCAAGGCATTTTTAATTTCAAAAATTGAATTTTGTATTTTACTGAGGGGAAGGAGAGGTTTATTGTCAGCATTAAATATGGAAGCGACTAATTGTATCCAAGGTTGTGTATTCAGTTTGTACCCAAGCTCAACTGTCACTGTCACTGATACTGTAAAACTAAATACTAAATACTGTAGACCTCAATAGATCAAAATAACATGCATCTTAATTCAATTTAGCAATAAGCTTGAGCACCTTTACCGCCAAGCAACCAATCTCCAGTGTGCTAATGCATGTATTCAGTGTTTTGAACCATTACCTTTCAATACTGCTGGAACTCGTTTTACCTAAAAGTGGCCTTCATGTGTTGATTAATGAGATGAATATTCGGCTGGTTCATAACAATAAAGAATATCGACAGGTATATTTCTCAATAAAATCAACTCAAATATTAACTTTGAAATTGTTCTGTCAATTTGATAAGATGAGATTAGACATTTGCTAACGGGTTACCCGTGACCCGTTCCGGGTTACCCGTTAGGGGTAACGGGTAGGACGGGTAAAGGGGTAGGTCGGGTACGGGTAAAACCCGTAACGGGTAGACGGGTAATTTTTCCAAAACCTCTATCCGGTCCGTTTATTACCCGTACCCGTTGCGGGTTGACGGGTACGGGTACAGGTACCGCGGGTACGGATCCGGGTATCCGGGTACGGGTCCGGTCCGCCCGGTTTTTTTTTTTTTTTTTTTTCTGTTTTTTCCCTTTTTTTTTCTGTTTTTTTCAAAAAATTCAAATTTTTTTGAAGTGAAACGGGTCGGGTACGGGTAACGGGTACGGGTATGCGGGTAGATGGGTACGGGTAGGCGGGTACGGGTATGCGGGTAGATGGGTACGGGTAGGCGGGTACGGGTAGGCGGGTAGACGGGTACGGGTATAACGGGTTTTTTTTCAAATTAGGTTGTCCGGTCCGTTTATTACCCGTACCCGTCTACCCGTCTACCCGTTTGTACCCGGGCAACGGGTACGGGTAGCTCGGGTAACGGGTACGGACCGGGCAAAACGGGCTGAACCCGTTAGGGGTTTAGCAAACGTCTAGATGAGATTACTTACAGATTTTTTTTTTCTGTGATTTTGCTTCAAACTTGTGCCTTGAGAAGGTGCAGCCTTGAGATATGAGGTTGAGCCGTGCAAATTAAGGTTGGGTGCAGTGGAGATTAAATTAATAATTGAGAAAAATATATAGTAAGAAATCAAACCAATTATATATTGTACAAGTATCCAACAGGATTCATGTTGCCTTCTATGTTAACGATACGAGTGAAGAAAAGGTAATTAAGAAGATCGAATTAGGAAGAAAGCAAAATATACACCGTGGAAATTAATTAAGTGGTCCAGGTACAATTAAACGAAGATGGTACGGGATCGAGTTTGGAGATTGATGGTCTATTGTAAATGCCTTTAATCGGACGATGTCGAATGACCGCATGAAGCAATCTCAAGCGGCCTGATGGGTTTACTGTCCATAGGGTTTTATTTTGTACGAACTAATTAAAGCCGTATTCAAAGGAGAACCCAAACTGTTTGATCAGCATTTAAATCCGTTCAAACGAATGCTGATGCAAATCAAACAGCTTATTACATGTTTTGGATAAGACTTGTCCAAAAGTCATTGGAGAAAACCCAATTCCTCCTCTCTTTATATAAAACCAAACACACTGAGTCGTCTCCACCACCTTTGCGCGCTCTCTCTCTCTTTCTCAAATTTCTACAGAGTCACACATGGCTGTGAAAGCTCTTCTGGTTCTCGGATCTAGTACCACTACAATGGTCCTGAAAAAACTCCTTGTTAAAATGGTCGACAATATAGAGAGGGGTGCCTTCGTTAACGGGGGCAACGCGGACACAGGTGGTCTTTTTGTGGATTGCCACTTTCTATTGTGATGACTGATTGATAACCCAGCCGTATAATTAGCATTGAATATAAAACAAATACATTACTATAAATTCTATTTTATCACTCTAGTATTTTTCTTTTCTTTTTGAACTCTTATTGGTAATTTTATTGTTGCAAACGTTATTAATTACTGTAATTGTTGTTGATAACATATTTATTTTTGTTTAGTATGTTATACTCCATTGAGGCTCCGTTAATCACCATATACTAACTATTTCAAACACATTTTAGTTGGATTAATTTGATAATTATATTGCTTTCATCATTTTATATTGCGTGTAATGGAATTTTAGGTTTGGTTCCTCTCTCACTTTGTGATTAAACTATTCGAAACATCAAAAACTCAGCATATATATTTTATTTTATACTTTTTTATTTTACCAAAAATATAAAGCAGAAATTGAACCAAAAATCTGATTTATGAGTTAAATACATTTAAACTGGCCTAAAAATTCATATCCTAAAATAGTTGCTACGATCCAATTTCATGTAGTTATTATTTAATGTTAGAGCCCAAAAAATAGTAGAATCCAGATTCATGGGCTTTCAACAACGAAAACAAAATAAATGTAAATTTGCAGCATAAAATAAACAAGACTTCTAATTTCGTCGTGTAAATTTTGTTTCTACTTCATGCAAATCAAACACCAATAAAAAGAAGATAAATTCTTCACTCTAATAAATAATTTATAATCCGATATGATCTACACACATAAAAATGAATAATATTCACAATTTTTTTTAATACCCCTAAAAAAAAAGAAAATTATAAAAATAACATGATGTTTTTTTTTTTTTTTTATATATGCCCCGACCGCCCCGCTCAAAATTCAAACAAACCGCCCGAAGACCCGGCGGCCCACTTGAAAACCAAACCGCCCCGCGGACGGGCGGGCGGCGGGCCATGCCCAAGCAAACCGCCACGGAGACGGGCGGTCTGATTATTATAAAATAATGGCCCGCTTTATTAAAGTTTATTATAAAAAAATCCATGACCCTGTGCCAAATGTTTTCCTTTATTAAATAATAAAGTTTATTATAAAAAATCCCGTGACCCTTTATTAAATAATAAAATTATTCGGTGCCCCACCCGTGACTCACTACTACTCTCTCCACTCTCACTCACCTTGCTCTCTGTCTCTCCACGCCGAACTAAACTAAAACAAGAAACAACTCGCCGCAGCAGAAGAGGAGAAGAGGAAGAGGAAGAAGGAAAAAAAAAAGTTCAGCACTCTCTCGATCATTGTTCTGCTAACTTTCTCATTCTCGCTCTCTACTTTGCCGGTGCTCCTCCGTCGTATTCGTCAGTTCTCTTTGTCGGGTAAGTTTTTAATTTGAATGGATTGAATATTAAGTTGTGTAATTGTTGAATTCCATTGAAATAGAATCGATTCGAATGTCGAATCAATTCAATACGATTCGAATTGAATCGTTTGAATGTTATTGGATGCGATTAAATGTCATTGTGATTGTAGTTATGATTGTGACTAAATTAATAATTGTTATTAAAAAAATGTTAGAGTTTTCGAAAAAATAAATGTTAGGATTGTGATTGTTTAGAAAAAAATTCATGTGATTATTAGAATTGTGTATTGTTCGAATTATGATTGTTAGAACTGTGTATTGTGATTGTTAGATAAAAATTTATGTTGTGATTGTGATTGTTAGAACTGTGTATTGTAATGTTATTTGGTAAATGGTTATTATTTTAATTCGATTAAAATTCATGTGTTAGAGTTATTTAGTTAGGATATAATTTTATATTGTCAAATTAGTAATTGTAATGTTAAGTGTTAATTGTATCATGTATTTTTGTTGTGATAATAAAAATATGTGTGTTATATTAGTCATGAATGTTTGCATGCATGTTATAGCATGTTATAAAATATTGTAAAATATTTGCATGCATCTTAAATTTTTTTCTATATCAATAATGTTTGCATGCATCTTATAGTTTATGGTTATAGTTTATGGTTAAAAAATTAGAGTTAGGGTTTATTGTCGAATTTAGGGAGGGTTTATGGTCGATTTTATGGCCCATATTCTATAATTATTATAAAAATATTATATAATTATAGTTATTATTAATATATTAATATTATATAATTAGTATCTTATTAATTATATATAACTATGTAATTAATATGTTATATTGTTAATATATTAAATAATTAATATAATAACAATTACTGTAGTTATATTATAATATATAGTTATATTATTATTAGTTATTTTAGAAAAAATATCATATGTTTAAATTATCTATAATTGTCTGTAAATGTAGTATGCTCAGAGTGCGCAGACGATGGAGAATCCCTCCGGATGTTGTGGATCCTCCACTGGATGCTGGGGATCCCCATCCGGATGCTGTGGATCCGATTGGAGCGGGTCCGTACTCGGTGGATACGACTGGAGAGGGCTCGTCATATGAAGAAATGATTGGAGCATGATTTGGGGATTCGGGAGGACGGGTCCGTCCTCTGCGGCTGGGACATCGTCGGGTTGGCATGATCCTGACACTTTCAGTCCTCTTCTATGGACCCATCATGTTAAACACCGTGTCTCGTTGGCATCGCTTGAGGTACGTGATTATTATACGTAATGTAAATAGTGCTTAAAGATGACACGAGTTGAGCCCCAGCCCTAGTCCGGGGAACCCTCTTTGAATATATGTCCATTACCGGGACCCCATTAGCCGCAAATTGAGTGTACACAACTCTCCACAAATTCGCATATGTTATTGGAAACCTCACAAAGTAAGGTCTAGCCCCCACCCCATGTGAGTTGTCAATCCATGTAGACAATTATATTTCATACCTGTTCGGGTTTACAACAGTCTTTTCGTATATTAGCTGCTTAAGTTCCTGAAATGTGGTATTGTCATTAACCTCGAAGCCAAATGCGGCCTCTTTCGTGTACTGCACACCATCTTCACCTCTTTGTAGCTTGCCGCCCACATACAGTGCAACTAACATCTTTTTCTTAACAAACTACATTTAAAAAATAATTTTATGAAGATTAAAGTAATTATTCATAAATTAAAACGGGTACAATAATCTAATTACAAAATAATTTAAAAAAATACTACCTTTTGCTACAGTAATTGTAATAGTTAAAGTAATGTACATTAGCAACAGTTACAGTAATAACTAATTTAGTAATACAACAGTTACAGTAAATGAAACAGAAAATAATTAAAAAAATACCTGTTACAGTAAAATTGTTCTTCAATCGTCAAATAAATCGCCTTCAATCGCTAAATAAATCGCCTTCTCTCAAATAGTAAAATGACAGGCCAGTGTATAATGATGGGAGAGAAGAATAAAGCGTAGAATGACGGGAGAGAAGAATAAATAATGGAGCCGAGAACAACTCCAATTTTTTAATATATTATATATTGGTGGATCACCAATTTTTTAATATACTGTTGGATCACGGATTCAAATATTTTAATTTTAATTTAATATTTAATGGACCGCCGATTATTTTATATTTAATGGATGAATATTATATATTTAATGAACCGCTATACTAGCGGGCGATTTGGTATATTCAATGAACAGGTATATTTAATGAACGAAGGTATATTTAATGAACCAATGAACGAACAGGTATATTTAATGAACCAATGAACCAATCAACGGGTATATTTTAATGAACCAATGAATGAACAGGTATATTTAATGAACCAATAAACCAATGAACGGGTATATCTATATTCAATGAACCGCTATATTTAATGAACCGCTAGTATACCGGTCGGTTTGGTGGGCATGGAGCGCCCCGGACTTGGGCGGTCTCCTCTTGATCCAACCCGCTCCGCTTTCTGATGTGATTTTGGTAGCTTATCAATTTAATCCCTAATCCCACTACTAGAATCTCGGTTTGTTGCATGAATAAAATTTGGCTTGTTGCATCGGCTTACCGTTGCAACAATCCCTAAAAATGTCAGTTGCATGGGTTACCCATGCAACAAGCCCCAAAAAATACCGTTGCAACAACCCCCGTTGCAACTACTCAATTTCGGACTTGTTGCATGGCTTTACCATGCAATAACTTCTGAAATACTTGTTGCAACGGTGTGTCCATGCAATAAGTACCCATGCAACAAATCAAATGCATTGAGTAGTTGCAACGATATAGCATTGAGTAGTTGCAACGATGAAGTGTGTGGGTCCCATGGATTAGTTGCAACGATATAGCATTGAGTAGTTGCATGGATAAAGTGTGTGGGTCCCATGGATTAGTTGCAACGATAGGGGAGTGAGTAGTTGCATGGTTAAATGTCGTGAGCCCCACATGGTTTGTTGCATGGGTAATTAACCTATTAGTTGCATGGACAAAGGTGGGTCCCACCAGGTTATTTGCTAAGATATTGTCTGGTCCTCATATTTGTATAGATTTTACGATGCAAAAAATTGTCGTTACCAAAAAAAAAAATCCAGGCCCAATTCTATAATTCACCTCGTACCAATTTGGTACCTGTACCGATTTGGTACCAACCCATAAGCAACCAAGAAATCTTTTACATTACACATTGAAACATAATAAGAAGAACAACACAATAAAACATGGAGAGTAACATTTTAATTATCATTAATAATTATAGTAAATTCAAGCTTTCCTTGAAACATAAGACCAAAAAGGATTGCAACCACAGTATAAGAGGATTGCAACCACTTGTTTCTATAACCAAAATATACACACAACCCAGCATCAAAAAATATACAAAAAGAGGCTACTTTTCTAGCTATACAAAATACCATTTTTCTGTGATAATGGTTTATAACACCCCACACTAGAAGGGTTGGTTGTTCTGCCTTTCTTCCCCAAACCACTCGTCGTCAGCACCTAGACATGTTGCCACCTCATTTTCAGATTGCACATTGAGAAGTGCTTGGAAATTTCTTCCCCCATTTGATTCTGTAAAATCAGCACCTAGACCCTACATATACAACATATAGCATAGAATGAAATTTAATATTGATAATAAATTGTAGAAACACTCGAAAAGCATTAAAATAAGTATAATAGGTATATCTTCATAACCTACTACACATAAAAAATCAGTTTATCTTCATGACATAGGACTAAATGGTAAACTAAGTATATTTCTATTCTCATTTTATCTTCATAACATATGACTAATTGATGAATTATCAGTTTAGCTTCATGCATCTAGCTAGAACTTATTTTTAAGTATGATACCTAAAAAGCCACAAACAAGGAAATTTCCTAATACAACCTATGTTCTTAAAAAAAGAAAAAGGTTATTGATATGATACCTGAGAGATGGCCATCGACATTCCCGAAGCTCCTTCATGAGGTTGAGGTAGTGTTGTGGGACCTTGACCCTAAGCATTAATCATAGAAGAATTGTTTTAGATTATGGACATTTCAACATCCAATTAGTGAGTACTATTAACATCATCTAGTTTTAATTTGACAATCTCACCTGCAAATTAGTGATATTCCCTATTAGACCAACATTTTGAGGTCCCTGACTGTAACCTTGAGCCTAAGTTAAACACGAATCCATTCAAATGAGAATTTAGCAATCAGAAATACACAGTAAATTCAAATGACAATAAATATAAAAATTCAGAAATTAAGAGTAAATTATTTATTTCTGCAAAATACTTTAACACTTGAACCAAGGTGCAGGTAGCTTATTTTGACACGCCGGTCACCTTTCTTCCGCTTACTGCCCTTTACCATGATTTTATTGTAATAGTAAAAATTCCTAGGAATTGGTTGAACAAGTACAGTTATTTGGTTCTTCCTAGGAGTCTGGTTAGGGGTATGGTACCATGGTACTATTCATAGCGCATAATGAAGCATGCTATAGATCAATATCTTCAATTTTAAGGTTCAATAATTCTTAGGAGGCTGGTTAGGGGTATGGTACTATGCATAGCGCATAATGATGCGTACTATGGTACTATGCATAGAGTTAAATATTTTTCGTCTTTCTTTGCAATTCTGACATAAAGATAGAACCTCTCATGTTACTGGATTTAATTGGACTTGTACCTTGAAGGTTTGGCGTATCAATAACAACAACATGATTTCAGTCTCTGAGGAGATGGGCAAATTTTACAGTGGAGATTGTTACATTGTACTTTATAAATACCAATCAAATTTCAAGTAGGAAGAGTACTTGTTAGCATGCATGTTGGATTGGGAAAAATAAAGCTCAGGTTAAACACACAACTCGTATCATTTAATTTATCAATTGTATCAATTATAAAACAATATCTTCTTCACTACTTAAGCAACAGCTAGAAGAAGTTACACTACTAGAATCGAGACTTATAGCATGGGTTAAATTCTCGAATCCTAAACTGACACTGAAAATAATAATTAGACCGTACCTGCAAGTCAGGCCTTTGCATCCCCACCATAGCGTACAACTGCCTGAACATGATGTTATTTTGTTCTTGCATCCTAGTCCTCTCTTGTTGTTCTTAGTTGCTCTTGATCTTGGCAGACCAGATTTTTTTGGAGGCATATTGGTTGTCGTCTTCTATATTCCAAAAAAAAAACAAAGAAGTGTGTTATAGGCAGCAAAGAAGTGTGGTATATACCCAGATTTACTTGGTATAATTAGAGTGTTTTTATTTGCTAACCATTGTGGTTATTATCCATGAACTAATAACATTTTCTAACGAGGCAGCAACACAATTAAATTATGATTTGCATAGTACCAAATATTTGCACAAACTAAAAAGAGTATTTTTTTTCATACATATTTCGACATTTTTTTGTTACTGCAGTGACAGTGACCTAATTGCATGAAACAGAAATTATATTAGTAATATTGGAATGTCATTTATGCGACAAAGGAAACAAGTATACACCAAACAATCACATATAAATTATAAGATGAAATGTCAATTTCAAGAAATATTAAAAATACATTTGACCAAGTTGCTCCAGATACTAATTTGCAGTCTCCTATGTAGTCTCTCATTTGTCTGTGGTAAGAAAATAACACCCAATTCGACCGGGAGCTCCACCAAATAATTGCAGTACAAAAGAAATTTTTTAAAAAGTACTACAAATGGTAAACAATTGGAATATGACTTTAATTATGGAGTAGCAAAAATTTGACAAGTATAAGAGAGTATATCCCCAAAAGAAGCCAAATTTCAGAACTAATTAGTGACACAAATTCAATGTTCCAAGCAATAATGAACCAAAAAAAAAAGCAGATAAAAACATCCCAAGTAACCAGAATTTGGCTGATCACCCCTATACGTGATGACAGCTACAATTATTTGCAAATTCTGGTCATGACAAATTATTTGAGAGAGCTACATTCTTTAAACCATATTTGCAAATTCTGGTCATTACATTTGACAGGTTCAGGTATTTGAGTGTGCAACTGATATATGGTTGATTTGAGATGCAATTATACCACATTGTTAGGTAAATGGCAGACCAGAATTTTTTAGAGGCATGTTGGTTGTCGTCTACTATATTCCAAAAAAAAAACAAAGAAGTGTGGTAAATACCCATATTTACTTGGTATAATTAGAGTATTTTTATTTGTATTTTAGTAATAGTATATAAGGTTTCAACTTAAAAAAACGTGTACAAACTAATATACTTGTATAGATACCAATGGCAGCAACATGTACTTATTTTCTATGAAAAATTTTGAGTTCTTAAATTTTTTAATCCTTAATTGGATGATACCAGATCATGAAGCCTCTTTAGTCATTATTGGGAATTTTGCATGAAGCCTCTCTAGTAAATTAAAAGTGCATAGATATTGTACCAGTTGGATCCAATTCAGTTAAGTGTATACCCTCCAAAAGAACTTGTACAAACTAAGATACTTGCTGATTACCTTTAACCTTCAACACTAGTAAGGAAAAATCTCAATCCCCATGTACTTATTTATTGTCATTATTTAAACCATATTTACAAATTCCAGTATTTGAGAGAGCTACAACTATTTGCAAATTCTGGTCATTACAAATTATTTGAGAGAGCTACATTCTTTAAGATTCTTTTCGAAAATTCTGTTAATTACATTTCACAGATTCAGGTATTTAAGTGTTCCATTAATTTAAGGTTGAATTGAGCTGCAATTATACCACAATTTCAGATAAATGGCAAAAATCACAAGACAAAGGTTTTCATTTCAAAAGCCAAGTGCAAAATTTGCAGAGATAAGCGCATAACACTTAATCAATTTCAAAAAATGTTTGAATTTACCTGAAGAGGAGGAGGGTAATATGAAAATTTTTCAGGGTTCAATCTACCTCCGAGAATTGAGAGAGCTACCTCCGGTGGTTGAATCTACATCCTTGTTTGTCGGTCAATTTCTTGGCGAGAGTGATTCAGAGAGAAAGAGAGACTGTTCGAATCTACCTCCAGTGGCTGAATCTACCTCCGGTGAATTTAGGGTGGTTTGTCGGTCAATTTCTTGTTTAAATCTACCTCCGAAGGATGAATCGTGACCTAATGGAGAGAGGTAAAGAGGGAAAGAGGAAAAGAGGTGTTAAGGGCAAGTCAAAATTTGAGGGAGGCGGCTAAAGTAGTGGATCTGAGAAGGGATGTCGTGAAGGGATTTCGGAATTCACATCCTCTCCATGACATGATTTCCCCAAATTAGTAAATCTGGACTGTTTATTTATCACTGCCTGAATCTCAAAGCCCTTTAATGAAGTATCCCCTGCTGAGCCCGAATCTCCAATCTGTTAGTGATTTAATCTCACACCGTGAATTTAGGGTAAGAATGCGCAATACTTGAGAGGAACGTACCCTATGGAAATCTGATGTGAGCTATAAAGGGGGGAAAATTTTTATCGCCAATTGATGTTATTGACAGAGAGGTTTCTCCTTTCTTCAGTTTGTAGGAAATGCTTTGTATATATAAATTATAAATGTGATGTGCTGTTTTAAATCAAAACTGCTCTGTTAGTAAAACCCCCCAAATTTGAGAGGGAAGTGAAATACAGCACCCGGGAACTTGTTTTGTATATACATGTGAATTTATAAGAAGTGGAATTTTAGTATAATTACATGTGAATTTATAAGAATATATATTTGTACATAAGATATAAATTTTGTAAAGGATGTAATAATTATATTTTGTTATTTTAATTATAGATGTACATGTCACGACTATTTGATGAATAAAATTCAATTTATTATGTACTATTGTTTATTTGCATGATATGTTGTTATTTTCTAATTAATGAATAAAATTGGCATTTTGTGTGTTAAAAAAAATTATTGAAAAAATATATTAGTAAAATTTACACGATAGTGAATGTTAATTCGTGTTTTTATGTCTTAGTAAGCGATTTAGACACGTAAAATAGTACGTTAGCACATGCATGTTGTGTTAACAATTCATATGCTATATACTTGTCATGCAACAACAACAACAATTGTCGAGGCTAATGAAGAAAGAAACAAAAATGTCATGCATCGATCGATCGGGACCGTTACAATTAAAGATTACTAGCTTAAATTGTCTGTGTGAAAATTTGGTCGAAATTTACGTTGATTTTCACATCCATCAAGCTTACGGACTATCATGCCATCGAATGGCTATAATCACATCACGTCGGATCAAAGCTTATACATAACCAAATTCAAAATCATTTCTATTGTGTATGTTAAGGGTTATCCCTTGATCATTTAAAAGTTAAATTTGAATCATTTGAAGAAAAATCAACCGTCGATTTGACACGTGAAAATGCACGGTCCACATTTAATAACACTATGACAAGAGCCAAATAATAATGAAATTGTATAAATTTTATATTTGTATGTATATTTCGTTCACATAATATGGTAAAATTTAGTTTTTTATTTTTTTGGAATTTTGTGCATATAATTTAGTGTGCAATTATTATCTTATTGATTACTGGATTAATCAGAGCCCTATGATGTGTGATGAACTATTCAGATTTAAAAGGAGGCCTCCATTTCAATAGATGAATTACTTGGGGACATTTTCTCTCAATTAATACCATCCATCAGGTAGAAATCCGCCCCATCGGAAGGCTATCTAACTTTCAAGATGCGTGCTACATTGATCAGGCGGCTATATTCGTTACCGCTAATTTTATATTAACTCAGACTACAAACAGAGTGGAGTAAAGGGGGAAATGAGATAGTCTCACAGAGAGCCTTCTCTGTGAAGGACTTGGCGTTTTTTTGAAAATCAAATCCAAAAAACCCTTCTCCTCCCAAAATCCTCCTCCTCAGCCGCAGCCGATCGACTAACCCTCACATCTCCCTCTCCGAAACCCCTATCTAAGAAACCCTCTCTACTCAGCCGATCGACTAACCCTCACATCTCCCTCTCTCCGAAACCCATGTCTACAAAACCCTCTCTACTCAGCCGATCGACCTATCTCTCTGACCTCTAAGAAAACCTATCGCTCACCCTCTCTACTTTGCTTTGTTTTGTTTATCTTAATTTTGTTCTCTATTTTGATTTATTCAGATTTTATAGATCGCAGAGGAAGAGGATTGGAGCGCATTGAGGTATATCTTGACATTTTTTCCCTTAATTATTTAGCTAGAACTAGTCTTTCTTGAATTATTATCAATGAAAAGTGATAGCTACAAGTTAGAAGTGTAAATGTAATTTAGGATTGTATTGTAGCAGTCTGGTTTGCTAATATGTCGTGTAATATATCTGGCTGGTAATTTCGGTTGATTTCCTTGAATTCCTTGATTTCAACTGCACTTGGGAATGAGATGTATTATGGGTTTGAATACTGTCATGACTAGTTACATTTGTTTATAAATTTAAGATCTGCAGTAGACATTAAATGGTTAATAAAGTGTTAATCTGAATATCGAGTTTGCATTTTTTGCATTGCATATAAGCTTAATCTGAATATGAATGATTTAATTAATTCCCATATGTTTTAGACATCATATGATCTTCCTCTAGAGTTGTTTTTTTTTTTAATGTAAAGTAAAGTTTGATTCTTTTGTAGAAAATCACTTTTATAGTTATGTACTGTTCTGATTTTTGTTAACTTAGGTTTTAAGAACCAGCACTTAAAGGGCGTACCTTGAGCCATGTAATCTTTGATATGTTGATGATATAATTGTCTCAAGTTGATATAATTGATAAATTTCAATTAATATAGTTGCTGGTACCAATCTGCACTCTTAGGGAATTATCTCAATCTGATTCGCATAATTACATTATTTGTATATATTCAATTAATATAGTTGCTGGTACCGTACCAGTTCATCAAGTTCTGCCATTGAGTAATAAGTTAATTCAATCTTCTTGATTTTTTTTCTACATATTACATGGTTGAACCCCGTGATGATGTCTCGCAGTTCGAGGCCATTGTTCCACAATGGTGCCAGAATTTGGACCACTTGAAGGGTCTGTGCGACATATTTAAGAATCCCAATTGGGAGAAAAGTTCAATAATCAACCGAAGTAACAAACTAGTTGACAGAAAGGGAGTTGCTAGTCATGTGGGTGGATCCAGGAGCTCGTACAGGCACAAGATGAAATTGGTGTTTCTTTTTTTTAACTAATACGTTACATTACAATGCTTTCCATCATAAATTGCATTGACTAACATCTTATGAATTCATAATTAAATTTCAGATTGCTGAGAAGGGGACTTCTGTTGATTTGAAGGATATTTTTGACCGAACTCACTTGAGGAAGGACTCGAACGAGTACGTCAATAAAAGAGCAAAAGACGCAGCGGTATACAATATTTCTGTCTCTATTCATTTTTAATAGTTAGAATAGCGGGTTAGTTATTTTGTAGGAATATATAGCTGCTGTTAGCTAAGCATTAAAAAATATATGTGCATAATACTTCTATAAGGGCGGTGCTATTTTGAGGTCTCAAAACCCTTTAATTCAGTGCTTAGGAATCTATTTTTATCTTAATACCAGTTTTACCCTCAATAATAAATTGTTATTTAATTTTCAAAGGTTGGTAAACTAAGTTGTAGTAGTACATGGTTTCACTTGATAGAAAAAAATAGCTGCTGTTAAGTATTTGACATTTGAAATAACTACATTGTGTCAAGTAAAAGAAAGAAAATAGCTGCTTCCATTTTTTGTTGTTTATTTGAGGTCAAGTAAAAGAATGTTGGAATATTTTCAATTCAGGGGCCTTAATTAATGAACAATATTAGTGCACTTCAATGATAACTGTAAAAAATATTCACATTTAAGTATTGTATAGAAACTTGTTCAAGCCATAAATCGATGAGAGTTTGTACTAAATTTCTATTGCATAATTAAATTTTAATGAGTATTTTTAATTGGAAAAATACTTCTCTGAGCTAGAGTTATAGTTCAAGAACACAAAACCTGTGAAGGTTCTATGAACCACAATAAAAAATTGTGAAGGTTCTGGTCACAAAATTCATAATTATAAAAATATATTGCACCTGGTGGTAGTAGGGGAAATCAAGAAGGGGGAGAGGAGGGCAATCAAGAAGAGGGAGAGGAACCTTGATCCGGGACTTGTTAAAGCAGAACTGCATGGTTGAAAAGAATAGCAAATTGATTAAGATGGTTATTATTTGAAATACTTACAGGAGAAGGCAATTAATGAAGGCTCTTCTCATCGCGTGCTCGTCCTCTCAATAACTTTCTAATGTTTATTCTCAAGACCAAAATTTAAAGATTCTACAATTTAAGTTTCCGAATTATTTGTGTATCTCTTTTATTTTGTAATATACTGCTCTAATTCTTTTTGCTATGATTTACAAAATATATTTAATTTAAAAGGAGAAATCAAATTTCCTTCTAAATTTGAAGGATATTAAGTAGGATGTGAAGAAATTAATACACTGCTGTAATGTATCCCTTGTTGTAATTTATAAGAATATATTCAATTTGAAAGGAGAGATCAAATATATATATATAAGTCACTGTCCAGAAATTCAATAATTGTTGCATGGGTAGTCCCATGCAACAAATAGTTCAAAAAAATAGTCAAAACTTGTTGCATGGGTAATCCATGCAACAAATAGTTCGTAAATAATCCTCCAAACTTGTTGCATGGGTTACTCATGCAATTGTTTAGTCTAGATTTTGGAGATTTGTTGCATGGATAAGTCCATGCAACAAATAGTTCTCAAATAATTGTTGCATGGGTTATCCATGCAACAGTTTAGTCTAAATTTGAGAGACTTGTTGCATGGATATGAAATGAGTTGTTGCATGGACATTCATTAAAATATACTTTCTATTTCTGCTGATGGGTCATGGGTCATCAAATATTTGTTGCATGGATAAATAAGAGACAGTTGCATGGTTAACTATCACATTTGTTGCATGAGTAACAGTTGCATGGGACTGTCCATGCAACAAATTTAATTGTGTCAGAAATGTCAATACTTGTTGCATGGACACTACTTAACCATGCAACAATTATTTTTATCCATGCAACAATCCCAGATTCTAGTAGTGTCCTAATACAATTTGGTCACAAGCGCATGACCTTATCGCTTAGTAATTTGGGTATCGAACCACAGAGAGGTATTGTAAGTACTAGTTTTCCGGTTTTCAGTAATCTAGACAAGCAAATATTGAGTGGTTTTCTTTTAAACTAAATTATAAAAATGCTGGATGAATTAACTAAATGCAGAATGAATTATAAACTAGTGCAGACTAAATTCCAGAACCTCAGCCTGAATTCCAGACAGAATGCAGATTGAATTATCTGAATGCGACTTGAATTAACAGAATGCAGAATGAATTCCAGAAACAAAAAATGATGAGAAATACCAGAGAGAATGGATATCTAGGGTTATGGTTTCACTATGATACTTTTAATTATGTATTTCTAATTATTTTTATAATATTTGGGTTGCAATTATTGAGGGGGTGTTATCCTAAGGTAGATGTTTATCCACTTTCGTGGCTTCGCACCGTATCTAGATTAAATAGGTCTCCTACGTTCGTGGCTTACCAGTTTTAATCTAAACCCATTAAGCTATTTGATAACCCGTGTTTTTCTCCAAAAGCCTTTTGGACTACTTTCCTAGCTCCGAGTACTTAAGTTTGTTTATGTTGTTCTAGCAATTCAATTTCTCCTTTCGGTCCATCACCAAATTCACCTAATATTATTTGCATAATTATCACTATTTTTAAAAAGTACTTCTAATATAAATTTCTCCTTTCGGTCTCAATTTATTATTAGCGGATCCCTTAATAAAATAAGAAATAACTAAACAAACCAATCAAGCATTCATAAACAAATCAATATCACAACCACAAATAAAATTCAAACAATTAAATTAACATAACAAAAGTATCAAGTTACTCCCATATCCCTAGATAAAATGTTTAGCCAAGCATAATTTCAACACAAACACAAGTCATATTTGATTCCATTAAACTCATAGAAGTAGAAGAAAAAGAGAAGAATAAAAAAGATTGCTAAAACCGAATTCGAAGAATCGGGCTGCAGCTTTCCTCTTTTCCTTCGGTTTGCCTCTGACTCCAATTAGCAAAATGAAAATCTGACCTTTTTCTCCTCTGGCCGAGTCTCCCCCCCAAAAATTACAAGCAACGAAAATCAATTAAAAATGCTAAAGTGAGAATCCCCCCTTGATTTCTCCCAGCGCCAAATATATCTCCATATGCTCCAATCAAATTTTGGTAATAAATCAATTCGGCTCAATCAGCCAGCAATGCACACCTAAATCAATATTTGGAAAACCGAATCTGCACCTAAATCAATATTTGGAAAACCGAATCTGCGCCAGGTGAAATCAGCCCAATAATATGATTTAATTTTGGTAGAAAATATTATTTCCTCCATTTGGCTTGGATCTTTTGTGCACATACAAATCGTGCGGTTTCGTGCTCCAATTCTGCAATAATTAACAATTTGCGCAGTATCTTTTGTCTTGACTAACATTAACTAAAATTAAACGAAATGATAAATAAAATGCAACAAAACATGATGATCAAGGTAAATTTTGGGTCAACTATGTGTCAAATAATGCGTCAAATTATGGTTCATCAAACTCCCCCAAACTTAAACTTTGCTTGCCCTCAAGCAAAACAAATCCAAACTAGGGTACGCAGTTGATACCTAAGCTAATTTTATTACCATGAATTTCTTGAGAAAAATGTGTAAGTGAAAAACCTAGAAATCATGTTTGGGAATCAAATGTTTAGCACTAAAGGTCAAAGAATACTAAGGATGTAATTAGAGTAATTTTGGTTCACACCACACATAAACAACAAATTTGTCATGATTATACTACAATACGAATAATAGACCTTCTAAATTATTTTCTTCTAGATCATGAAATTGAGATTCTAAATTTTCTCACAAATTAACTTTTGGGAAATTATTTCAAAGTTGGGGCATAATAAGATATTATTATTATTTTTTTTTTTTTTTTATGACACAGGCTTCCCTATTCTTGATAAATTGACAATAATTAGGGTGCTTTGCATACTCATAATCCCTTTTTTCCCTTATTTTCGCGCGAATGCAAACATGGGGCACATGAATGCACCCGGCTACTTATCGGGCCGAGATTAGCGGAGTAGTGTATCAGTTTTTTTTTTTTTTTTTCTTCTCTTGCCCTTTTCTGTTTTGAGCTTTCTGTTTTTCTTACACACCCCCCTTCTACTAATTCCAACATGTTTTTGCAAAATCATTTAGGTTCTCAAATCCTTGTTCTTAAAGAAAATGAATTCCAAAGAGCTATTAATCGAGCAATTTAATCAAGACAATTCGAATGTGTATTGTGGTGTTGGTAAAACATCCCCTCACTACATCCCTTGATATCCCTTAAAATTCAATAATAAACATCCAATACCAAACATAATTCCTAAAATTTTGCCATTTCCACATTTATCCCAAGAGAAATAATAGTTTAACCAAAATGCAATATGAAACCTAAATAAAACAAAGAAAATCAAAGAGACTTTTAATTCAACTCCCCCAAACTTAAAATCTGCATTGTCCCTGATGCAGACATAGAGATAAAGAAATGAAGAAAGAAAATTAGGGAAGCTGAAAAATAATACCTGATCATGGCTGTGGTGGAGGATCAAGGCCTTGCTTGATGAAGTGGTCGTACAACTCCTTTTGTCGCTGTTGGATTTCATTAATTGATGCTGCCAGCTGCTGAAATCCCTCTGGGATGGCACTCATTTGTCGAATCGGTGGTGGTGCGTCATCTTCAATGTCGTCCATAGCCATTCCTTGGACTGTAGCTACTGATGTCCGAGAGAGAGAGGAGGCAGCCACTTTGAGAGAGGGTGGCAGTGGGGACGGTGAGAGGGAGAGGGGTTTCGGCGGTGGAGATCGTGGGAGTGGTGTAGGAGAGGGTGGAAGTGGGGGCGGTGACTGTGTAGAGAAAGAGGTTTCAGTGGTCGGTGGTGCTGTCGGTGAGAGGGAGGAAGGCGGAGCGGCGACGCTGTAGAAGGAGGAATGGCGGTGCGGCAGTGCTGTGTAGTGGCAGCGGGAGAGAGAAAGGTGGAGCGGTGGCGGCGTTGTTGCTAGAAGAGAGAGGGAGGAGCGACGTTGTGAGGGAGAGGGGTTTCGGCACTGAAGAGAAAGAAAGGAAGAAAGGAGAGGGGTTCGGTTGGTAGGGTTTAATGGGATGGGGTCGGTTCGGGTTGGTTTAAGTCTGAGTTTGATTGCCCTCAAAGTGTGAAAGGGAATGCAACCTGCATTATTCTGGATGCAGCCTGCATTTTCAGCAGTGGTGCCTGCATCGCTTGAAGTGCAGCCTGCATTTTTCTGTGCAGGCGCGCGATCATCAGTGCAGCCTGCATTGTCGATTCGGGCTACACTTGCTGGTGCAAGTAGTTTGGAGTTGAGAGAGTCATGCTCGATCTCATCCTCTTCACTACTCGGGGAAGATTTGTCTTTGGGATCACTCGAAAGGGATTTATAAGTGCTTTTCGAAATAAGCTCATCAAAGAACTCTCTGACAATCCCATCAACCGCCTCAATCATGTAACATGAGTTATCATCATCAGAGGGATATTTGATGGTTTTAGAAATATTGAATTCCACCTTCTGTTTTCCTGAGTTCAGGGTGAGCTTGCCATTTTTCACGTCAATTTGAGTGCCTGCGGTCGCAAGAAAAGGTCTCCCTAGAATGATAGGAATGTGTGAATCTTCTTCCATCTCGACAATGACGAAGTCCGTGGGAAAACACATTTTGCCCACTCTTACAGCAACGTCCCTAAGCATCCCCTTGGGATATCTAACTGATCGATCGGCTAATTGAAGAGAAATGCGAGTGGGCTCCAACTCACCGAGGCCAAGCTTCTCAAAGACACTTAGGGGCATCAAACTCACACTCGCTCCAAGATCACATAGGGCTTTTTTAAATTTGGTGTTTCCAATGACACAAGGGATTGAGAAACTCCCAGGGTCTTTCAATTTTTGAGGCAACTTGTTCTGAAGGACTGCACTACACTCCTCTGTCAATGCCACTGTGCTACACTCTTCGAGTTTTCTTTTATTAGACAAAATGTCTTTCAAGAACTTAGCGTAAGAGGGCATTTCTGTCAAGACATCGGTAAATGGAACGTTGACTTGCAAATTTTTTAACATTTCTAGAAATTTACCGAATTGTTTGTCAAGTTTTGCTTTGATAAATCTTTGTGGGAAAGGAAGTGGAGGCTTGTATGGAGGTGGTTCGACGTACTTAGGCTCCTCACTTTCACTCTCTTTGTTCTTTATGACACCTGCATTGTCGTCAGTGCGGCCTGCATTTTCGTCAGTGCGGCCTGCATTTTGTTGTGCAGGTGTATCTTTCCAGATGTAGCCTGCATTGTCGTCAGTCAATACGGGCTTCATTGGTGGAGTTGGATCAATCATTTGCTTCCCACTTCGCAGAGTCACCGCATTGCATTGCTCTCGAGGATTGATTTCTGGTTGACCAGGTAGTGTGCCTGGAGCTCTTGAAGAGGAGCTCGCTTGTTGGGAAAATTGGAAAAATTGTGTTTCTAGCATTCTATTTTGGGTTGCTAGTTGGTCAATTTTTGATGCCAAATTGGAGATATTTTTGTCCTGATCATTCATTCGTTGGTCTTGTTTTGTTACAAAATTCTCAAGCAAGGTTTCTAGACTCGACTTTTGTGGGGCTGGTTGAGGGTTAAACTGCCTTGGAGCAAAACCAGGAGGTTGATTATTCTGTTGGGGAATTGCATTCGGGTTATTATTCTTCCAAGAGAAATTGGGGTGATTCCTCCAACCAGGATTGTATGTGTTTGAAAAAGGGTCATTTTGGGGCCTACCAAAACCATTTAAAGCGTTTACTTGTTCAATTTCTGACTCTCGAAATTGAGAATTGCCACGCTGGCATTCAAGAGTCGAATGGTCACCAGTCCCACAATTGTCACAAGAAAAGAGATTACCTGTGCTGACTGCATTTACGTTAAGTTTATCTAACCTTTTTGTGAGAGCATCAAACTTGGCAGAGAGAAGTGTGACTGCATCAACCTCATGCCTACCTGGTGTAGCCCTTGGTGCGGCTGGTGTAGACCTTTCTGAAGTCCATTGATGGTGGTTGAGAGCCATGTCCTCAATCAATGTGTATGCATCATCTACCCCACGATTCATTAATGCTCCATTTGCAGCTGCATCAATGGTTAATCGAGTGTTATAATTCAATCCATTGTAAAAGGTCTGAACTATCAACCATTTTTCTAAACCATGATGCGGACAGGACCTAATCAATTCCTTGAACCGTTCCCAAGCCTCATAAAGAGACTCGCCATCTTTTTGGACAAAAGAGGTGATTTGGTTCCTAAGTTGAGCTGTTTTGCTAGGCGGAAAATACTTAGCAAGAAAGGCCTGAGCAAGCTCCTCCCAGGTAGTGATGGTACCAGCTGGTAACGAATGTAACCATGCCCTAGCCCCACCTGTCAGTGAGAATGGGAATAACCTAAGTCTAATGACATCATCAGACACACCATTAACCTTAAAGGTATTACAAATTTCAAGAAAAATGGACAGGTGCAGGTTTGGGTCCTCATTTGGTAAACCAGTAAATTGGTTCTGTTGGACCATTCTCAAAATTGCAGTTTTAATTTCAAAATTGTTTGCAGCCACTGTAGGTGCACGGATGCTGGAAGTGATGTTTTGCATGGAGGGGATGGCGAACTCGCGCAAAGATCTCGGTCGTTCCGCCATCGGTGGTGGTTCTGTGCCAACAGGGATGGTTTGATTATTGGGGTCAGCCAGTTCTGGATGACGCACGAGTTATCGGCCGATGAGCAACAGGGGCCAGAATCGTGCGAATCTAGAAAAAGAAATAGATTAGTTTAAAGAGAATAAGGAAATAAGAACAAAAAGAAAATATCTAGTCTCACTTACAAACCGGTTGTACCAATATTCCGTTACCTCCCCGGCAACGGCGCCAGAAAAGCTTGATGTGATTTTGGTAGCTTATCAATTTAATCCCTAATCCTAATACAATTTGGTCACAAGCGCATGACCTTATCGCTTAGTAATTTGGGTATCGAACCACAGAGAGGTATTGTAAGTACTAGTTTTCTGGTTTTCAGTAATCTAGACAAGCAAATATTGAGTGGTTTTCTTTTAAACTAAATTATAAAAATGCTGGATGAATTAACTAAATGCAGAATGAATTATAAACTAGTGCAGACTAAATTCCAGAACCTCAGCCTGAATTCCAGACAGAATGCAGATTGAATTATCTGAATGCGACTTGAATTAACAGAATGCAGAATGAATTCCAGAAACAAAAAATGATGAGAAATACCAGAGAGAATGGATATCTAGGGTTATGGTTTCACTATGATACTTTTAATTATGTATTTCTAATTATTTTTATAAAATTTGGGTTGCAATTATTGAGGGGGTGTTATCCTAAGGTAGATGTTTATCCACTTTCGTGGCTTTGCACCGTATCTAGATTAAATAGGTCTCCTACGTTCGTGGCTTACCAGTTTTAATCTAAACCCATTAAGCTATTTGATAACCCGTGTTTTTCCCCAAAAGCCTTTTGGACTACTTTCGTAGCTCCGAGTACTTAAGTTTGTTTATGTTGTTCTAGCAATTCAATTTCTCCTTTCGGTCCATCACCAAATTCACCTAATATTATTTGCATAATTATCACTATTTTTAAAAAGTACTTTTAATATAAATTTCTCCTTTCGGTCTCAATTTATTATTAGCGGATCCCTTAATAAAATAAGAAATAACTAAACAAACCAATCAAGCATTCATAAACAAATCAATATCACAACCACAAATAAAATTCAAACAATTAAATTAACATAACAAAAGTATCAAGTTACTCCCATATCCCTAGATAAAATGTTTAGCCAAGCATAATTTCAACACAAACACAAGTCATATTTGATTCCATTAAACTCATAGAAGTAGAAGAAAAAGAGAAGAATAAAAAAGATTGCTAAAACCGAATTCGAAGAATCGGGCTGCAGCTTTCCTCTTTTCCTTCGGTTTGCCTCTGACTCCAATTAGCAAAATGAAAATCTGACCTTTTTCTCCTCTGGCCGAGTCTCCCCCCCCAAAAATTACAAGCAACGAAAATCAATTAAAAATGCTAAAGTGAGAATCCCCCCTTGATTTCTCCCAGCGCCAAATATATCTCCATATGCTCCAATCAAATTTTGGTAATAAATCAATTCGGCTCAATCAGCCAGCAATGCACACCTAAATCAATATTTGGAAAACCGAATCTGCACCTAAATCAATATTTGGAAAACTGAATCTGCGCCAGGTGAAATCAGCCCAATAATATGATTTAATTTTGGTAGAAAATATTATTTCCTCCATTTGTTTCTCCATTTGGCTTGGATCTTTTGTGCACATACAAATCGTGCGGTTTCGTGCTCCAATTCTGTAATAATTAACAATTTGCGCAGTATCTTTTGTCTTGACTAACATTAACTAAAATTAAACGAAATGATAAATAAAATGCAACAAAACATGATGATGAAGGTAAATTTTGGGTCAACTATGTGTCAAATAATGCGTCAAATTATGGTTCATCACTTCCTAGCGGTTTGGGCATCAATAATAATATAAAAAAACGAGGTTATTTTTAAAATTATCTATTTTTTTTGGGTATTAAAAAAAATGGCCGGCTAAATTATCTTGGCCGAAAATATAATGCATGAAAACAGACTAGATATTTGCTAAGACATCTCAACAATTAGAACAAAAAATAAATGATTGTAACACATTGATTTCAATAAATACTTCTGAAAATTAACCGCTGAATAATTTAGTGGGTCTTTCTATGCAAACCGCTGAAATTCAACGGTTGTGGTTAATTTAAGTCATTTTTTTTGTTAGAACAATGGTACATTTTTATTTTTATATTTTTTTAATATTATGAAAAAAGACATTTTAAAATGAATCCTGCATGCTCTATATATAAAAAGAAGATTAACTAAACGTTAACATTGTTAGTCAAAGAACTACTTAATTAGGTGCGGGGCTAACACTATATCGGTGTGGTTTGTGTCATAGTACCGACAAGCTAAGCCATTTTGTGAACGACGGAAATAAGTTAACAGAACGCTCCGTTAATCATTCCTTGATAATCATAACCGTGCATCTAAATTCAACGCGATATAGATAGAGATAGAGATAGAGAGAAAGAGAGAATGACTATGGCAAACAACAGATTATTAAATTGCTGTATATATGATCAATCACTGGTCGAATGTACTTATGCAAGCACTCTACAAGAAAAGCATGCATATATATCTAGGTAAATGGAAAACAAATAATGGTCCTGTAAAGAAAAAACCCAGTACCACGTAATAATTATCTAAACAGTATGAGCAAGCAGAAATATTAATATATACGGGACGGTCGAAAAGGCCACCCACTTTTGATAATTTATATATGGATATACTTTGGTTGCCCTGATGTGTTTGGGGTTTACATCACTCTCTACATCTGGAATGTATTTCAGTATTTTTGATTGCACCCTGAAACGCATAAATTGTAGCGCGAGAAGGGTTAAATTGCTCAAGAGAGTTATGGAGACGGTCAATGTGAGAACTAGCAATCCAATTTTTCCAATAGGAGCTAGCACCAGATCCAGACCTAATCCCAGTGCAATGACCATGCATTGTGCAGCAAGAGTAAAAAAATCCATGGACATATCCACGAACTTTTCAATTATTTCATCATTATGAACCCTCGTGCTGTATATGAGCAATATAGTAGCCAAGAAGGAAAAACCAAAAGCAAAGAAATCTGCGAAGATGAATGTCTTAAACATATATTTTTTCTTTCCTAGAATTGGCCGGGGTGCCTGTATCTTGATTGGTACCTCCTGGAAGAGTAAAAGCTGCAGCAAATGTTACTGTTGCAATAAGCACAGAACCTAGGCCCACTAATTGGGCTTTACCCCCTGATGAGTTCGAAATGTGGTCGTCAATGGTACCCCTAATTAACCCTGTTTCTGACATTTGGTTTATTCTCATTGGTGGCACTAGTGTTTCTCTGCCTTCAGTGTAGTACTGAAACCAACCTTTACTGAAACGAGCTCCTCTTTTTTGAACGTAAAATTCACCCAAGTCGTCCCTTCTCTGTAGTTGCCAAAAAAAGACCTTAATTATATTAGAAAAGGAAAAGGAAAAGGAATATATAAGTTGAAGTCCAAAACAAATTACAAAACCACAAAATTCGCTCTATATGTTTAAGATGTGTATATGCAGGTAAGCTCTATAAGAAAAGAGACTACTATTAGAAATGACCATTATACCCCAGTTAAGTATGCAATGGCTATAACCTATAAGCCTATAAGCCAGTTGGTTGGGTGGGTGCACACTTCCGTGCACAGGCCCAAGCACAAAATAGAAAATAAACAACATGCATTGGAAAAGGTACGTGCAGAAGTACTAAAGCCAACATTTGAAAAAAACAAAACTTGGATTGACACAATAATCCAAGTCCGGCTGTGGCCTATTTAATTTTAAGATTAGAAAATTCAATCAAGGTTAATGAGAAATAGTAAGCTTAACCTGAGTGTTCCTTGCAGATTTCCTGAATTGAATCACCGAAAGGTCGAAAGCAGTTAGACTTTCCTTGTTTTGTAAAGTAAGGTCCAATTTATTGTTTTCCAAAAGAGATAGCATAACCCCATCATATCCATGTTTTGCTGCTAAATGTAATGGTGTGTATGTTTCCTTCGTGATCCATTGTATTTGTCATATTATTGAAAATTTTCTTCCAGTAGGAGGTAGGAACTAGGAAGCTTCTTTTTTGAATCTTTAAGAAATTTAAAGATAAGATTTGACTTATTTGCTTCTACGGCAATGTGCAGGAAGTTCCTTCCATTACTATCAAGTAGCTCACCCGAATCAAGGCACCTTTGTAAGAGAAGAACAATGATTTTAATATGGCCCATTCGTACTGCAGTATGAACAGGATATGATCTTTCTGAATCTTGGATGTATGCCAATGATGGATCTCTATCCAATAGGAGTTTGGCAATCTTATGGTTTCCAGTTAATGCTACCAAGTGGAGAGGAGTTCTTCCTGTTTCATCTGTCCCCTTATGAAGTGATTCTGAGTACAGTTTTAGTAGTTCTTCGGTGAGTTCTGTCAATAAGATAACACATAGAAGTTCAATTAGAACACCCTAGTTCAGTTTTAGTAAGCAATAATTCCATACTTGCTGCTATGATGGAGGCAACTGACTGAATGGATTTCGTATCCATTTTTCACAATAGTTTGACTGACAGCAATAATTCCTTATTGTATTTTTTTTAATCCATTTTCCATTCACCCAAAATTAGTGCATCATATATGCAAATATAGTACAATATTTATAATTTTTAAAGCGTCCGTTTACAGGAGAGAATGGTCATATATATGCAAATGTACTACTATCATTTGAAAGGACTGAAAGATATGTAGGTGCTATGCATAGTGTAGATGAGTCCATACTATGGACCCATATCTCTGTTTTTAAAGGCCACACAGTCGATTCGAACCGTGCACTATATATGATTTTCATATGAAAATATATTTGGAGTTCAATTTTACATTTTTAGGACTCTTTTGCTATTTTTTAGATAGATAGAAAATCATTTGATATAAAGATTATGGACCATTCGAATATAGTAATTTTTTGTCTATCTAAAAAAGTAGTAATGTTCTAAAAACTATAAAATTTCATCTTCAAGTACTTGTTGATATGATATCATGTAGACTATTTGAACTTTAAAAATAGAGATATTTATCTATATCACGGACCGATCATACTATGCATATTTTTGATTAAGGAAACGTTAGATCATACTATGCATATAGCACCATAGTCTCATTTATATGTGTAATATTGCAATAACAACACATTAATTATCAAGTTATTTGGTTTGTTTCATTTCTTCAGTTTATTCGATTTTCAGCCATCACAACCGTACCAAACAAATAATTAAACAAAACAACCGAACTGTTTTACCCAAAATACATTTACATTGACAAAACTAAAGAAACTGGTCAATCTGAACAACATTAACAAGGACTGTCGTTGCGAGTCGAATAAAATAAAATCTTTTTTTTTTTTTTTTTGAAAAAAAAAAAAAAAAGAAAAAAAAAAGAAGAAAGATTGGTACGGTTTCGAATAAAATAAAATCAATCGATATTTTTACATACCATGGTCTTGCAGCACCGCAGCATGCAATGCTGTCTGGTTTTTTGGTCCTGAGTAAAATTCTGGTGTAATTGCATGATTTGACAGTTTCGCCACCATATTATGTACCATTTCGAGCGATTCCCTTGCGGTAGCCAAATACAAGGGGGATACGGAATCACAGTTCACCAGGCCCGCCAATGCAAAATCTTCGTCCATCAGAATTGAGACAATAGGTACATGGCCATGTCTAGTGGCTTCATGTAAGGCTGTTTCCCCGAGGTTGTTCTTTTGTCTAAGCAGCTCTTTGAGCTCAGCCCCACTGAATGTATCTTTGGCACATCGGATCAACTCTGAAATGGTTTCGATACGCCCAAATCTAGCAGCATGGTGGAAGGGTGTCTCATTTTTTACATTGTGTGCCTTCAGCAGTGAGCTATCTCTCCTACAGATTTCAGACAAAAGATTTGGGTGGCCATTGGCAGACAGTATGTGAAGAATGTTATTCTCCATACCTGTAAAAGGAATTGTCAATTATCATTTAATTTGGCCGGTATTATAAAATGAAGACTAATCATTTATTGTAGGTCTGGTCTCAGAGCAGGCCTTGGTAAAAATAATGAAGGAATTAAACTTGACTCATCAGATTCTGCATAGGCAGAAAACTGAAGAAGATTGATGGCAGGATTTGAAAGGCTAAACGTGGTTCAACTGGGGCAAATAAATATGGATTTAATTATCTTGATGTCCATTTAAGATGGTGAAGATTTTGATTTTTGAGGTTTATTAGAGTTTCCTACGTAAAGTTATGGATGTTTAAGTGAAGCATGCGCAATTAATGCATTGTTGCTTTTCAATTTTTTCTTTAGTTATAAATTTCTGGAGTTTTTATCTGATGTTTTAAGGCTTTAAATAGATATAATCTATTGTGACGTAAAAGAGTATATTGAAGAGAATATCAAGAGTTGATAATACAAAGAAGTTTATTTATTGTTCTTATTTTCCCTCCACCTCAAAATATTGTATCCACCATCTATATGTAAGAATAAAGTTTGGGTCCCCGAGCCCTGTCCCCAAATGCACCCCCAACTAGTTCAACCAACAAAATCCCAGTTTAAACCGACCATATCATTTCAATTTTCAATCGCACAACATGTTTTTCTTTTATTCTCTCCTCTCAGCTACCACCACTTTCTCTCTCTTCATAGACAACCACCATTAAAAAGTAAAACGCAAGCACAACCAGTACGACGAAGCTCCGAATCGATCTCTTCCTCCTCGAACCCTCGAGCAATCGTCTTCTGCTTCCATTGAGCCTCTCAATCTCCATGCTGCTGAAAAGCTCATCATCTCCTTCGAGCACCACATCTGCGAGAATATCAAGGCACGCATGAAGCATCCTGACCGTCCATACCGTTTTGTGGACTCTGAGGTTGCTTTTCACGAAGAACTCGACCGCCTGCGCACCCTTTATTAAGTAGTATAAAGGCATGTAATAACATCATATATATTAATGTTATTGCATTGCACTACTCAACAGTTCCTGAAGTAGTGTGTGAAGTTGTATAAAGGCATGTAATAACATCATATTGATCAGTGTTTTATACTTATTCATACTTATTGTTTTGATTAATAAAGGCATGTAATAACATCATAGAGATGTACAATGTGAAATAATTGGTGTACAAGATGAAATAAGAGTTGTATATGAAGAAAGAGAGGGAGATGGAGTGGAAGAGGGAGAGGCGTGCAGTTGGAGAAGAAGAGGGAGATGGAGAAGGTGATGATACAATAGGCGGTCCAACCCTATTATGTGCATCTGCCATTGGGGATGTGTTTGCTTATATTGAGGAAGAGTTTGAATATTGGGGGATGCATGGGAAACAAAAATGACGATGGACAAGATGTCCCAGAGAGGAGGAAGCTTGATGTACGCACGGATTGAAAGGCATGTTTAAGCACTAGATGTTTTATTGAGATGATCGAAAATGACAAGTGTGCACAGTGAATCTGGAGCACAACCATGAGCTTACTCCAAAACTATCCTTCCTGATTACTTCATTTCGTTATATTAAAAAAGATACAAAATGTTGGAATATAATGAAGAGCAAGGAATTTCTAATTCACCACCAAATGTATATTTCATTCTCTTTATTTCTTATCACTAAATAATTAATTAATAAACCAAGACTAATGTACCATGATTGGTACTCAATGTTACTTGTTTGGGCCAAAAAGTACTAATTACCTGTTACGCAGTAAAAGGGCCCCATTATTGGTTCGTCATCTTCATCGTATAATCCCAGAAGCTGCCTCAAATCTGTCTCGTTGCCATCCAAAGCCGCCTTGAGGAGGTTGTGTGGCATTAGCGGGCGATTAGGCATATTCTGAGTCGAAGAAGAACTTGCTATCTCAGTTGCCATTAATTAATTTTGGAGCTTAGTCTACTGTATGATATGAGATATTGGGAAGAAATGTATAGAGGATTGATCTTATATAATTATGAAGAATAATTATAACAATCCCCTCAACCCTGTCCCCCCATTTAACCCCGCACTCTCTCTCTCCAAATTAACTCTCTTAATTGCCTTTTATCCCCGCATTAATTCCTCTAAGAATTTTCATTTATCCCCGCATTAATTAACAATCCCCACATTAATTATACTGTCCTCTAATAACAATCCACGCATTAATTATACTATCCTTTAATAACAATTCCCGCTAATAAATATTAATCTGTTTATTGATGTTCAAGAAAGTATTTATCATTGTTCTGACAAGTATTTATCCTTATGTCTGAGAAGTATTTATCATTGTCCCTGACATGATAATACATTGATTTGATTAAACATTACTTATTGACAAGTTCAAGAACAAAGTTCAATAAAGTATTTATCGTTGTTCTGACAAGTATTTACGATTATATATGGGAAGTATTTATCATTGTCACAGATGTTTTACTGTAAGTTGCAATTATGTCTGAGAAGTATTTATCCATGTAACATATAGTATTTATCCATATATCATAAAGTATTTATCCTTATGTCTGAGAAGTATTTATCATTGATATTGTACTAAAAGTTGCAATTATGTTTGATAAGTATTTATCCATGTAACATATAGTATTTATCAATGTATCATAAAGTATTTATCATTATGTCTGAGAAATATTTACCATTGGGTGAGGGGATTGTTTATTTAATGGTCCCCAGTTTTGCGGGGACAATCCAGAAAAGAAGGAAAATTTGTGCGGGGATAAATGACAAGTATTTATGAGGGGATTGCTTATTTAATGGTCCCCAGTTGTGCGGAGACGATTCAAAAAAAAAAAGAAATTTTGTGCGGGGACAACTCATGGGTTGATTTATTCTTTCCTAAATAGAGATCATTGCATAGGGATTAATACTTTGCGAATTCAAGATAAATACTTTGATGCTTCAAGTTAAATACTTACAGTTTCTGCGGAGCATTAATGACTGGGCGGTCCCCCCCATGATATTTTTGGCAGTTTGTGCGGGGTTTTTTGCGGGGATAGACCTGCGGGGATTGTTATCAGGGTCCAATTATGAAATACAAGTTGCCTCAATTATGTATGGAGCTGGAATAGTGTGCCCCAAGTCTTTGATTATTAATAATATTTAATTTGGTTGGTACCGTAGCCAACGGCTGGAAGCCTGGATCAATTAATTATGAAAGTAATAAAAGAAGCCAGTTAGGTAACAGCGAGAACCGATAATATTAATTAAATTGAAATAGTTTTTTTCCCATTTACCTATTCCTTATTTCAAATATGAAGCAATAGTTGCATCAAAGGCATGGGAACCAGTCCGAAGCCATTTGGACAAGATTGCTCTCCAAAGCCTTTCCAGACCACTAGATTAAATTTTACCAAGATTGGTTAAGTCAATGCTAACAGAGATTTACTTTATCTCCGTTAGGCAAAAAGAGGAAAGATATCCACCTCTCTTCTTTCTCTCAAATTGTCAAAGAAGAAAACTATATATCTTTCTCTCCATGATTGATTTAAAGAAAAAAATTATAGTGTGTCCATACAAACTTCTAAAATAACCAATTTCTTTATCAAAACACTATAATATTCAAATTCCCTAAGAAACTTTAACATTATTTCTTCTAATCCCTTTTATCTATTTAACTTTTTATTTAATTATTTTAAAAATCAAATTGAGTCTCTTTATTTTAATTAAATGGAGGTGTTCTATATTTTCTCATTAAGGGATAAATTTGAACTCAACCCTAATGTCTCAGTCTCAGTATCGGTCGAACTCGAACAAGAATTATTAGTTGAACCCTTGTTCCATTGTTGTAGAAGCT